>JAPYZL010113368.1:0-14895 GCA_030522825.1 Platygaster orseoliae
GGTAACCCATTGTTTGTCCTCCTCAATCACATATTCCTTGCGGTCTTTGAATAAAGTATTATGTTCTCCTTCTCCAACTAGTCGCACAATATACTATTTTGGCAAAAATTACCAAACGATTCAGGATTTGCTGAACAATGGTGAAATTTTGTCACTTTTTCCCAAAAAATATAGTAATTTCTACCACGTTTTAGGATTTCTTACCCAAAATATAGTAAAAATTACTGTATTTTTTGGGAAAAAATCACAAAATTTCACCGTTGTCCAGCGAATCCTGAATCTTTGGTAATTTTTGCCATAAAATTTTTTCCGTGTACTGTAAAACATCGTACATTACTCGGACGTAAAATCATTTTCCCACTCGTGTGATTATCGCTCGATAGGTTGTGATCAATCGTGTGATCACAACCTATGAAAAAAAATTTTTTTTCTACACTCATGAAAAATCATTTTATGTTCCCAATGATGTATAATATACTATTATAAAATTTGCAGGGTTTTTGTAATTCGATGGTCTAGAATTCCAAGTTTTATAGATCGTATGCTATATTTGTTTTAATTTTTCAAAAAACAGTTTTTAATAGGATTCTTATATTTTTTGGAATTTTGATGAATATTTGTCTAAATTTCTGGAATTCAAAGCTCCAGAGTTCAAAGTTACGTCCATTTTCAACATTTTTGTGAATCATAGTTTTTTTTATTATTCACTGGATTAAAACAATTTGTTAAATTTATTTTTTTTACGTTATCCTATAGCCAAATATTTATAACTATAATTCTTTAGAAACCAGGATTGATGTTAGTTTTGAGTTAGTAAAAGTAAGAATCCTCAATACTATTCAAATTTGAAAACTAACAGAAACCTATTTCTTACGTCCTCCAGATTGCAGTAAGTACATTTTTGATCATTTTTATCTATTTTTGTTGTTTTTTATTTTTATTTTTATTAAATATTTCATTTCTCATAGTATTTTGTGCGACTAGTGGGAGAAGGAGAACATTCCGCGCTCGTGGAATGTTCTCCTTCTTCCACTAGGTGCACATTATACTATTATTCAGCGACCGCAAAGAATATATAATTTTGGGGCTCGCTGAGAGGAGGAGAAATAATGGCTTATCTGACTGATTGACGCAACAACGGCCCTAGTATTTTTGATCAGCAGTCCAAATATTATGACTGAAAAAATATGAAGGTGTAAAAAAAAAGATAAGTTCTATAACACGCTTTTACACATATTTGTGACATTTCACTTCACTTCAGATAGTAGATTTTTGCTCAACAACCGTGGGAGAAGTATTTCTCCCATGTTGTACACGTCAACAGTCAGATAATTCATTATTTCTCCAACTCTCAGCAGGGGTCCGAAATTACATATTCCTTGCGGGAGTTGAATAAAAATAACTTTTCCTACTATTTTTTTACGTGAAATAATAATCAGTTTTACCCTAATTTTGGGAAAATAAAATGTTTGAAAATAACATACAATACAACGAATCTTCAATTTGTTGAAAACTAATCATTTGGGTCAATGACTGCCCCATTATGAATCTTACCGAACGATCAATCTGAAAGACCAATGCTGGTGCAAAACTTGGACCGCAAATATGACTCATCATTGAGCCATGAGTTTTTTATCATTGATGGATCAATAATGGGCTGTCAAAAAAATTATTCCCATCATTTTGGACAACAAAGGGTTACCAGTGATCGTTCGTGAATGGCTCAGTTTGGGATCACAAGCCTGACTGACTGGGATACTTTGTGTGCGGATTAAATTACAAAACAGCTGTTTCAAACCTTGGGCGTATTTTCTTTCAAAGCACTGTTTGAAAATAACGTAAAAGACAACGAATCCCCATTTTTTTAAAAACCAATCATTTGGGTCAATGGCTGCCCCATTATGGATCTTACTGAACGATCAATCTGAAAGACCAAAGCTGGTGCAAAACTGGGTCCGCAATCATTGAACTATGAGTTTGATCATTGATGGATCAATAATGGGCTATCAAAAAAATTATTCCCATCATTTTGGGCAACAAAGGGCCATAAATGATCGTTAATAATAGTTCCCCCGTGAATGGTCTAGTTTGGGATCTAAAACCTGGTTAACTGGGACGAGTACATGAATGTTGAATTGTTGTTCGCAGGTGAAACTTGGGGATGCTCACTTTTACGGACGAGGTACCGTGGTGGATTACGAGGCCGCGGCAAGTCATTACCGCTTAGCCTCGGACCAGCAGAACAACGCCCAGGCGATGTTCAACCTCGGTTACATGCACGAACGCGGCCTGGGGCTTAAGCGCGACCGACACCTGGCCAAACGCTGCTATGACCTCGCTGCCGAGGCCAGCCCCGACGCCAAGGTGCCCGTCGCCCTGGCTCTCGTCAAGCTCTACTTCCTCTTCGGCCTCGACTACGTCCAGGAATTCAGCCTCGTCGACCAGTTCGACAAGTGGGACCACCTCCTCGGGCAAAATTGGGACCTATACCTCATCAGCATTCTCACAGGCCTCCTCAGCCTTGTCATTTATTTCCGCAGGCCCCAGCCCCCAGCCCCAGCCCCTGCCCCTGCCCCTGCTCCTGCCCCTGCCCCAGTGCCAATCGTCAACAACAATTGAGCCAATTGCTATGTCCCTTTTTTAAATTCCATTATTACACAAAACTCGTAACATAATGGTAATGACCAGTTCAACTCATTGTCTTCAATCATCGTTTGAACTTGCACTAGAAAAGAATTTTACCCAAACTTTTTACCTCCTCGTTTACGACTCAATGCAGTGAGAATAATGAGAAATGCATACTTTTTCGAAAAGTCGTTGTCATTCGTTGAAAAGTTTTATTTGCCTCGTGTGATATTATTCCGGGGTTGTTGCGTCTGTGAAAGATGGAGCTTGAGGTGACAACATATAATGAAAATGGGACTTCGATTTATACCGCAAAAGAAACGAGGAATAATATTATCGATAAAATTTACGACAATTATCGATGATTTGTTATCTCGCGAATTTTGAAAATCATGAGAGGTACTAAAAAGTTTAAAATTAGTTAAAAATACGAGAACCACAAACAATGATCTTTGAAAATTGTGAAAAATATTAAGGTTACTGAAATTTCGGTTAATTCTGGGTAATATATTTTTTCAAGGATTTTTGTGAAGAATTATGGAATTTGACACTTGCGGAAGTGTAAAAATAATTTTTAATTCTTTAATTATCAGAATATGTAATATGCAAATCATTTGGTGAATTAAATTTGGAACCGTAACATTTTTTTTAATGTTGGCAAATAAGATTCTTTTGAACAAATTAATGAATTCAAAGATTATGGAAATACAAAATGTAAATGAATAAATAGTAAGTTTTAAATTGAATTTCAGGTTTGTAATAGAAAAACTAAAAAGTCGAAAAATTTTAGAATTCATACATTGGAATAAAAAGGGAAAAATTAAAATGGGACCATGAAAATTTTATCATTTCATGCTCAAAAACTTTGTGCAGAAATCACACCATTCCAATTATAGTTATTTCAAGTATATGAAAACGCATTTTTTGAGTTAGCAAATAAGATTCTTTACAACTTCAATGAGCTTCACGGGCTTTCAAAAACAAATTTATGAATTCAAAAATTATGGAAATACAAAATGTAAATTTAAAATTCAAAATTCATACATTGGAATAAAAAAGGAAACATGCAAATCATATCATAAAAATTTTGTTTATTGCCTTATGTTCAAAAACTTAGTGCACAAATCACACCATCCTAATTATAATTCTTTCAAGTATATGAAAACGCATTTTTTGAGTTGACAAAGAAGATTCTCAAGAATTTAAACCAGTTTTACGTGATTTTGGGAACAAATTCATAAATTTAAGGGACACAGAATTACTGAAGTTTTTTTTTTTTTTCATGCAAATTTTATATACCCTGGGTACGTTTGTGATTTACTTTGAAAGTGAAAAATAATCTGGTCAAGTTCCAAATTGTCGAAATCCATCGCGCAACGGCCCTGTGATAAAAAAAATGTAAAAAAAAAATAAAAATATGAAGCTCAGGGTCGGAGATGTAATTGTAATTTAACGTGACGGGAATCCACGTCGTTTCCTATGTAAATATGGACTCTGGGCTGAAATGGTGGTGTAACGAAAAAGAAACGAAGAAGTTGAAGTGATGTTTGGTTTGTATTGTATAGTCCAAGGTCATTATAGGAGTCAGGGCGATGCTGCTGTTCCTTTTGCAAATCTGACGAGTGAGGCGTGTCGTAAGGTGATCCGCCAAATGCGTGTACAGTGAACATACATATTGATTATGATGAATATTATAAATGAACGTACGTTTCGATATGCGTTACGAATTATTTGAATCGGTTGTTACAATATGACGTATTGCTGTAATATAAAGATGGAGAAATAAATTTTGAATGTTTGTTAATATCAGATTGTTCTTTCATGATATCCTGACAAGTTTCATAAGAAATTAAAAAAAAAACTGGTCATCTGTACTTGTTGGATAATAAATAAAGTGCAAAACACAGCTTTTGGAGAACGTTGAAATATAGGTAAGTAAAAATGAAAGTTCAATTCTGTATGAGGATTATTCGGATACATGAATAAGTTGTAATGATTACCTATCATTCCCCCGAAATCGTTTCCCCGAACCGCTTTTTCCCCGAAAATCGCAATCGATGCTCAGAAGAATTGTATTAAATTACGAAAACTACGAAATTATGGACTACTTGAAGGCTGTTGGTCACACCATTGTGTTATGGAAGTTTTTTTAATTTGAAATTTATGTTTGTTTGATAAAAATGTTTATTTGGGAAATCTTAATTTATTTAATTGAATTTCATTAAAATTTTGTTCAAATAGAATTGGAAAAAAAATCAATCAATCAATAAATTAAAGTCTTATTTTGAAATTTCATTTGAAACTCTATTTTATTTTAAATTTTATTAAAAATTCATTCAAAATTGAAAAAAATTCAGCTAAATTTTTCGATTTCATTTGATTTTATAATTTTGTCTTATTTTAAAATAATTTTGTTAAAAATGTTTATTCAATTGTTTAAAGCGATGGGTTCACTTTCACCTTGGGGTCTCCCTTCCTCTGACGCGCTTTCTATTTTCTGCGTCTTTCTCGCACGTCAACAGCGCCTCGCCATAAGTCCGGGGATTTAAGAAAAAATATTCTTTAAATTATTTTAAAAATATTTATTTACAATATTTCTTTATAATATTTACCTACATTTATTGAATATTAAATTTTTTCGTTTAAATAAATATAATATTGTTTTAAAATTTTATTTTATCTCAAAATAATTTTTTTCTGTGATTTTATTTTATTTTTATATAATTTTGTTATACATATTAATTCAATTGTTTAAGTCCGAAGATTTTAGAAAAAATATTCGGGGAATAAATGATTCGGGAAAACACAATTCGGGGAAACTTAATTCGGGGATTTAATCGATCGGGGAAACGAGTTCGGGGGAATGAATGGGAACGATTCTAATAAAATATACGTTGTTTATTGGAGAATCTTACTTGTTTATAGGAAATTTTCGAAAAATTTATTTAGAAAATTAAATAAGTGGATCAATAGTTAAATCCTTATAAGAAATCAATAATAAAATCTTTATAAGGAACTGCATAAACAATAACCAAATAATAAGAATGTAAGAAATAATTAAAAATATCATTCACATTAAAAAACTAATGAAAACTATACAATCGAAACTGATCATTTGCAAAATCACAATTATGATCAAAAATCTAATAAGATTTACGAAGATTTATCAGTTGGATCTCCAAGTGGAAGCTTAATTTATCTTCCGATTGGAAAACCAATTGAAAAAATTTCCTTTTTCCAAATTGGTTCTACAATTTCTTTGCCTAATTAGAAATCCAATTGATAAATCTTGTAAGATTTTTGAAAAACAAAAATCCAATTGAAAACATTTTGATTTTCAAATGAAAATCCAATTGATTTTCCAATCGGAAAAATTATTGGAAAACGGTCATTTTCCATTTAGGAAACCAATTGGTAATTTTCATCAACGATTTTTATTATTTTCTAGGGTAAAGAAGATTTTAAAATTTAACTGATGTTATATTCTAATTACATGCTTGTTAATTTATTTTCTGGAAACTTGAATTTAAAAATGGTGAAATTTGTTATTCTACCCGTTGTATATAATTATTGTACATCTAAAAAAGTCATAGTGGATGTTTAAATTATGTACAATAGTAATAGAGCGTTGCACATTATAACTGATCCGAAAAATAAGTTATTGATTTCGAAAATTTTCACTTATTATCGTGAAATTTTTCCTGTAAAATCTAGATGGCATCGACCAACTTGGCAACGGTATCGAACCAACTTCGAATCTTGACCCAACCAAACAATTTCAAAAAAAAATAAATAAACAAACGGCTCTTTCCTACGTTCGACAATTTCCCAGTCTAAAAAAAAAGTTGTTTTTCAATTATGTGAAATCCCAAAATACAAACTCTGGATGCAAAGAATGATTGGATTTTTGACAAAAGAACAAAATTAATGTTATTTTTGGGCTGAGTGAAAAGCTGAATTGATTTGAAAAATGCCCAAGAAAAAGAAGAAATCCAAAAAATCCGACAAGGAAAAGAAATCGAAGAAAAAATCTTCCGCAATTAATGAGCGAGACATAGTTTCGTACGAACAACAAATTGCTGATTGTAATAAACAACTGACAAGGTAAAGTAATTCCACTGAAATTTTAACAATAATTTTACGTATTTTCGATCTTCTTGTCGATGATAAGATTGCGATCGCGGAATGATGAACTCGAAATCGAGACCGAGGAAACAAGAGAAAAATTCATAAAATTGGGAGAAGATCGATCCGATGTAATTGCTCATTTGAAAAGACAACTCCATCAAAAAACCGAAGAATCTCGAGAGTTGCATGAAAAATTGTCTGCCTTAGAAGAATTGCGGAACGAGGAACTAAACGAGTGCAAATTGAAAGAAGAAAAAATGGAAGAGGATTATCGCAAAATGGAAAATGATTTGACGACTGAAATAAAATTAGCTGGTATTCGAGTATACATTTTTTTTTTCATAGAAAAATATTTGTGACGCGCCGCGAGAAAAGATACTTTATGCAAGAGGGGCATAAAGCACATTTTCTCACGGTGCGTCAAATTTATATATCACTAGTTCTACAAGGCAGGAAAATTTGTTTTTCAATTCGCAGAAGGGAAATTGAACACATTGGAAGAATGGCGACTTGCTCGAGAAAATATGTTGCAGAAATTTCAGGTGCAGGAACAACAAATTGAGGAACAGGAAAAACAACATGAAGAGAAACTTTATCAAGTTGAGAAAGAACTCGTGCTTAGCAAAACGAAGTTTGTATTTATTGGTATACTGCCGATGTAATTTACAAAAAATAAGTTGTATTCTTGGAAAGAATTTTTTTTTAAACAATATATTTCCTTCTGGATTTTATAACTTTTTTAATGAGTATACTACGCTATATTGAGTATATCTATGTAATTTACATCATTCGATTTTCGTGATTTTCAAGTAACTAAAGTTTAGATTTCTTTTTGTAATACTTTTAGTATTTTTCATATTAGGTACTGAAGTACACATGAATAAAATTTGAAGGATTCTTTAATATTACTATGAATTTCTATAGTTTTCTAAAACTCGATACTCCAGGTATCAAAGTTCTAAAAATTCTTAAAATTTTTGTTGATTTACGAAATTATCATATATAGATTTATAATATTTCATAGTATTTTGAACTTTGTAGTATTTTTACAGATATCAGGAGTTTCTGTAGATCGATTTAAAGATTTCTAGCATTTGATGTTCATAGTATAGAAATTTTCGTAGATTTTGAGTATTTAAATTAATTTTTCAGAAAACAGTATCTTTTTATACAAATTTCCACAGTAGTTTTTTTTTCTTAAATAATTTGTCAGTATTTTTATGAATTTATTGAAAAATTTTTAGAATTAGATGTAAATTTATTGAATTTTGAATCTGAAAACGTTTTAAGATTCACAATTCAATAAATTTGTAAAAAACTTATATTTGCATAGTTCAAGTATTCATAGATTTCTATTTTTTCAGTATTTTTAAAGTTCGAAGGGTTTTTGAATACTTTAATAGGTTTTCAGTATTTTAAAGATTTTTCGTATTCTCGTAATTTTTTAGTATAGTATATATATATATGAGATTTTCTTGCATTTTCTAGTATTTTCTTAGATTTTTAGTTCTATACAAATTTATACATGTATGAATTTCTATGCACATTTTTAAAAATTGCATGCCCAAAAATTCATTTGAGCTGAATCTAATATTAATATAATATCCAAGTATTTTATTACCTGTATTGTAATGAATAAATATTCATAGAATTATTTTATCAAATTTAAAATTGATAAATCATTATTTTGATGATAAATTACCTCAAAATACATCGCAGGATGGAAAAAGAAATGGAAGAGCGTATTGAAAAACTCGGGCAGGAAATGAAAGACTCGATGAACAGTCGAATTGCAAAAAGCACTCAACGTGCGATCCAAGAAAACGTTGATCTGAACAAAGAGTTGGATATAATGTTGAAAGTTTGCAAAAAAGTCGATGATCAATTAACCCATTTCAAAGAACGCGATAAACAATTGTCGAACCAAACTTTCGTGATGAAATCCGAAGCCAAAACCGCACTGAAAAAAGTCGCCAAACAAAATCTGCTGATACGAAAGTTGACCAAAGAACACTACAGTTTGGTTTTCGTCTACAGTGAGCTGAAAGCCACGGAAATCGCCTCCCAAAAGAACGAAAAACTCGCCCAAGAATATAAATTGAAACTTGAAGAGGCTGATGAAAATATTTGTCAATTGAAAAAACAAATTGAAAACGCACGAAAGGAGAAAGATGAAATTCTGAAGGAAATTCGAGAAACTTGCGTGGAGGCGAAAAAGTTGAAAGAAATTTTACGGAGGGCTAAACAGTTTTTAAAGTGCACTTTGAATGTGAGTGGATGTTTTTTTTTTTGTTTAATTTTTTCAAGTAATTAGTTGAGATGTAGTTTTACTTTAAAATTATTGTTTTTCAACAAATATGTATGCTGAAAAAATGTAAATTTTCCCACATTTTTGCAGATTGACGAATTGGAAAATGACAAACCTCTCGATCAAGTTTTCGGGAAAGAAGAATTTTTTCAAACGCTTCTGGATATTCTCAGCGTGGATATGCATGAAACTCACGATAAAGGTTACAAAGTAAGTGTAAAAAATCTGTGGAATTTGGTAGAAAAAAAAAAACGATTATCGGTCATATTCGTTAGGACACTGTGAAAAATCGATATACACGAGGAATCTTGGGTTTTGTTCCATCTTCGGGATCTGAAAGTCAAGAAGATGGCGAAAATAATGAAGGAGAGAGAAAAAATTCGAGTTCTTCAGAAGTTTTCTCACTGATTGAATCATTACGAGAAGTTTCACTCGAAGAAATCGATCACGATTGAAAAATTTATGTGATTGGAAAGAAAGTTAGAAATATAAAAGTGTATTGAAAATTGTGCAATCATCTGAAATGGCAACTTTATTATTCATGAAATTTGTCATTTTATTTTCGGATTTTTGATTTTTACCTTATATTTCAAGCGATTTTAGCCCCCCCCCTCCCTTCCACCCAAAGAATAAGAGCCGCAGCAATGGAAGAAGTAAGTTTCTCAATAATACGTAAAACGAGATTTCTGAAATTCGCGAGACGAGTCAAAGGCGAGTTTTGCAATCGCATGTCAAATTATATAAATTTTGAGTTTCAAATTATTTGGTAACGAGTCGTGCACAGAATACTTCACGCGATCAGGGGGAGGGAGAGGGTCAGCGATTTGTCACGAAGTGTGACATAGGGAGAGGGGACAGCTGTCGCGTTACGTCACACATTTTTGCATATACTGTAAATTCATAGGTTTTATTTGTTCCATGATTTAGCCCATTGATCCTCTTTAGTTTTGCAAATTGGTAGCAGTGTTTTACCATGTTTTCAAAAACTTTCGTTTATTCTGAATATACTATTTTTAAATATAACTTGTTTAAATATATGTGTGATTATATCAGAAACATAGGCAGATGAAATTTCCAGGAGGGATTTCTCGAGAAAATATATATTCACTTCAGGATTTTTTAACTCGAGAAAATCATAATTAGACAGATTTTAAGCATTTCATAGGTTCCTAAAATTTTTGCATTGTAGGCTATTCATGAAATTTTTTTGTATTTTCTAGTATTTTTGTAGATTTATAGAATTTCTATAGATTGCTCTATAGATTTCTAGAATGTGATGCTACAGTATTGAAAATTCAACGATAGTGATTATTTTAATTGATATTTTAAAAAACATTAAATTTTCTATGCATTCTCAGTACTTTTTTTTGTATAATTATAAGTATTCCAAGAATTACATGTTCTAGGATTCGAGGTTATGTAAATTTTTAAGAAAATTATCTTTACATAGTTACTGAGTATTTAACGATTTCTGGTATTTCTTACATGTTTTTCAGTACACATATCGATGGGTCCCTAGAAGAGTATCGTATCTCTCAGGGCTTCCGAGCATTCCATCTTATCTTTGACAGAGGTGAAACATTTCATCGTAACTCAAATTTTTGACTTTTTCCAAAAAAGTCTTTATTGATTTCATTAAACCCTCAAGAATGTTTCACAAAAAATTTGGAAACCAATTTTCAATTTTTGCCTTTCAAAATTGAAAAACAAATTTTAATAATTGGAATGACCAAATACTGGTTGACTGGATAATTTTGACTTGGCTATTCTTTTGTAATTTTTTTTTTTTACAAGATTAATGTGCTGTTCCCTATTGTTTAGTTCGCTGAGCAACAAATTTCCATTACTTTGTAAATTAAATTTGTTATAACAATTCGTTTAAACACATTATTGCAATATTCTGTTTCTATGAAAAATACATGCTTTTTATGGTTTTTTTGGGTTGTTGCAGAAGTAAATGACACTGATTTTGTGAAATTTATTTATTTAAACAATTCATTTTAATGAAATATTGCAAAAATTTCTTTTTGCAAGATCTATGTCGTTTTCATAGTTTTTTAGGTTGCCGAGTAAGAATTAGAGATCATTTTTGTATAATTCGTTTATTTAAAGAATTTATTTGAACAAATTACTGCAAAATTATTTTTCTACAATATGTATATCCTTTTCATGGCTTTTTAGGTTGCCGAGTAAGGATTTGACATTGTTTTTGCAAAATTTGCTGATTTAAAGAATTTATTTGAACAAATTATTGCAAAATTTCTCTTTTATTATATGTATATCAATAACAGAATTTTAAAAAAACAATGACAAATATTTACTCAGCACCTTAAAAAACCATCAAAAGTATATACATATTGTAAAAAAAAAATTTTGCAATAATTTATTTATAAGAATTTTAAAAATAAACTAATTTTGCAAAAACAATATCCTTACTCGGCTTCTTACTTTTTTATTTTTTTAGTATTCATAAAACATTGTATTGGTTTCTAGTACTTTCATACATTGCTTGATACGCTTTCCATAATTTGAAGTTCAAAAATTCTTAGTTTTAGAAATCGTTGGTATTTGTTCAGATTTTTCAGAAAACAGTTTTTTCATAGAATTCTATTACTTTTTGTGTTTCTTCAGTGTTTGTATGATTCAAAAGATTTTTTGTTATTTCTTTTAATGTCTATCTAGATTTTTTGAATTCAATGCTCCAGGATTCAAAGTTTTTTAGATTTTTAGAATTTTGGTAGATTCTAACTTTTTTTTTAAGCCCTGAGTCGTGACAATTTTTCAAATTCTTATTTTTTGCGTTATTTTAGCCAAAAATTGATAAAATAAGAATTTAGTTGAAGAAAAATTCTCCTGAAATAAGGATTGTTGTTATTTGTGAGTCAGCATAACTATTGTTTAATGACTCTTAATATTTGTAAATAATTATATATGATTTTTCAAAAACATACATTTCGCAAGAGTGACGTGACGTTTGTGGGGAGAAGGGGGGGGGGGGTTCTACACGGTTGTGACTAACAATAAGTGTGACATAAGAGAGGGAAGGGTAAAAAAAATACTCAAATGATTCATTTTTAGAAGACTAATAAAACATTGAAATAAGAAACTGATATTTAATCCTCAAAGTTTTCAGTGTACTTGAATTTTTGTTTTTTGAGTTGAAAATAAAGTAAAATAAATTTCATGATTTTTTCATTCCTAAAAGGTTTTTGTAGAATTATTTGGTATTTCAGTTTATCACAAAATTTTAGAATGTTCAACTTAAAAATTCCTGTTATTTACTTATGAACTATAAAATTTGAGGAGTCAAAACATAAAAGAAATTCATGAAATATCCTCAAATTTTGACGATCTTCGATTGTTAGAGAATAATGATATTCAATTTTTTAGGAAAAAAATTTGTGTTTTCAATCAACAACTGCCAACAACAGTGACATAATTTTGATTTCATATCATCCAATATAAACCGAAAAAATGGCTCGAGTCACAAATCCAAAAAAGAAAAATATGCCTTTGCCACAAAAAATACAAACTGAAAATAATTCAAAATACGTAACCAAAATCAACAAAACTTTTTATGAAACACAAATATTGGACTTGAAAGAAAGCATCAAAGAGTGAAATTCTACACAAATTTTATAATTATACAACTAATTCTTCCAGAAATAAAATTTTTTTATTAATTTTTTGCTGTAGACAAAATGAGAGAAATGAACAGTTAAAAAAATTCGATCAAAACACAAGATTGGATATTGAGAAAAAAGATATAGAAACTGCCAACGAAATAGCTGCTTTAAACAAAGAAATATTTTATGCAAAAATTCAAATAGAAACTGCAAATAAACGAATAGAAGAACTTGAATCGTTGATAGATACACAGAAAAATCAATGTTCAAGGAAAATAAGCGCATTACAAGCCAAGCACAAAGCGGACCAGAAAAATCTCAAGTCAGAACTGAAAAATACCTGTAACTCATTTTTAATAATTTCTCAATACTGTTGTGCACAAAAAAGAAAAAAAGTTTTTTTTTTTGCAGATTCAAAAATAAACACACTAAAAGAATACAAAAACAATGAACCAAAACTCGTGGAAAAATGGAAATCAATAGAAAACTATAGTGTTGAAAATAAAGAAAATATGGAGAAACAATTACGAACTATCCAGGAAAAAATAAATTCGATTGAAGAAAAGTTAGCAAACTTCTTAAATGAAAATTTGGTTTTCTTTTCCCTGCTGCTTATGAAATTTGGCCAATGTCAGATTAAGCTTTTATTTCGGTAAAATTTTCTTTTCAGCATGAAAAAAGAGATTGAAAAAAAAGAAAAGAGGAAAACTTTGGAATTTGAGAAGTATGTACTGGAAAATTTGCCAATTGGGGTTAAAAAATTGTTATATGAAAATGAAGCCATTTCTGAAGAAATACAGAAATTGTTCGATCAAGTTTTGAAAAACACCAACCAAATAGAACAAGAAAAGTAATGGTGAAATATTAGTCCTTGCAAAAAATTATAATTAAATGTGAAATTTCCCTTTTTAGAGAGAAGAAGGAGAAAATGAAGCAAAAATTCGACAAACACAAAAAACGTTTGAAAAGAAACATCGCGAAAATGACAAAGCTACCTGCGTGTATAAAAAAAGTTAAAATCGAGCACACTGCAGTAAAAAATGCAATAAATAGAACAACAATAAACGAGCAAATTGCGGAAAAGAAATTATCCGCTTTATCTGCAATTTCCAAAAAATTTCAAATTTCGGATTTGCTGAGAAATCAACTGAAAATTTCTCTCTGTGTAGAGCAAAACCTCATAGAAAATGCCAAAATGAAGTTAAAAATATACAAAGAAAAATCTTTTCGGTTAAAATCCAAAAAAATCAATCTTCAAAATGCAGTTTTGACAGCCTTGAAAAGGTAAAAAAAAAAGATCATGTTAAAACTCATCTTCATACTATATATGTTTCCAGGAACCCAAAAATGAAGCAAATGTTTTTCTCAGCACATTTTCAAACATCGTAATGAATAAAGAAGAAACGAATTTTCAGTAAATCGTAGTATTCAAGACAGTTAAATACAATATACATAACTTTATTTGCTCTTGGCTGAAGAAGCATATTTTTTCACGTTATCATTCACTTTTTTCATCTCTCTTCTGAAGTGGATGCGATGAGCAGGTTTTATATCTCGCTTGATTTTGGCTTTTTGGATTTTCCTGAAAATAAAAAGATGTTCAAAACCTTTAATATATTTTCGATTTATAAGAAAATTAATGAGTACAAAACTTATAAATTTATACATTGGTGTAATCTTTTTAGAAGAAAGAGGTGAAAATCTAAATTTGTTAAGAAACTATTGAATGCTGGATACAAATTTGTATCAAAATTCTATCAATTGATCTTTATTATATGCAATTTACTGAATTTTTGAAAAGCTGTAATTGCAATAAAGGGGATTTCAAATTTACAGAATAAAAAAATTTATGTTTAAAAAATTTCATGCTATGTTGAAAAATTGGTGATTTAACGATAAGATATTAGTTTGAACTTATTATTATTAACATAATGATTATAATTAAAATAGTTATAATTTGAATAATACTCAATGATATATTACTGAAAAATCATTATTTAGTTATTGTTTATTTATTATTTGATTATTACCTTCTATCATATCAATAAATATTAATAATAGGTATATTATTGAATTAAACAATATTAATAATATACTTTAATTATATAAAAGACATACAGGGTGCGCCACCAAAATCCGGACAAATTCAACAAAAAATTCATTACAAATATTTGTCATGAATAAATTTATTTAAAAAAAAACCTTTTT
>JAPYZL010113399.1:0-11839 GCA_030522825.1 Platygaster orseoliae
AAACAGAGGTGTGGTTTTTAAATATAAATTACCAAACAGTTAATAGGAAGTTGGAAAAATCAACATACACATACATACACACGTCTTTCATAACCAAGTAATTTTTTATAAGTAGCTATAAAATTAAAATTATTCAGTCGGCAAATTTTTCTTATCGAGTTGGCATTTTCAATATGACTCACCCCCCTCCCCCCCAAACTCATAAGGTTCGCTACGCCCCTGCTGTAAATAGAACTTGTCAAAAAGTAAAAGAATGTACGAAATGTACGACAGCAAAGAAACAGCCAGCAGTTGCCGAGTAGTGAAAGATCGGCGCCTCGTTGGGGCGTGCAGTCTATTAATTTTTGAAGAAAATCGAAATTTCAAAATATCAGTTTTTTTGCGAAAATAATGACGGAATTAGATTTTTCACCATAAAATACATATAAAATAGGAGGCGAGGAATGATCACTCAGAGCCATTTTTCTTTAGATGTAATCATTTAATAGTTATAATCAATGTTTCGGCCATCACATCGGACCCTCATCAGGACTCTTGTGAAATTTCTTAATTAATTTCACGATAATCCTGATGAGGGCCTGATGTGATGGCCGAAATATTGATTATAACTATTAAATGATTACATCTAAAGAAAAATTGCTCTGAGTGATCATTTCTCGCCTTCCATTTATTGATAATCGATAAAACAGAGCAAATACGAAGTCTAATGTTTTTGGAGTATAAAATAGGTTTAATTTCTTGAAAATCGACCAATAATAACGGTTTTTAATCTCACACTGAGAGAAATTCCTAGACCCTCTAGCCAGATATGTATATACGTATATACGTGATAAAACCGGATGCTATCTTATATGAATCCGATTACATCGAAATTAAATAATTTTGGAATGTTATAATTATCATTATTCATATCCGACACTTTTTATTATTAAGTTCAATCGTTATAAAATTTTTTTTTAATTTTAATCAATCATTTAAAATATTTGTCATTTTAAGGTAGCATATAATTTTAATGTTTAATCATAATAATGAATAAAAAAAATATCTAATAGCAAGTGATAATTTTAATAGAAAATATATGTTTTCCTTGATATTTTTGTTTTTTGAATAATTTTTTGTCGTTTCGATTTCATGTTTGCCGCTTAGATTTATAAAATTTTAAATTATTTAGTTTGTGATACTTCAACGTACGTTCTTTATTTACGATAGAAGTTGCAAAATTGAAGCTATAGTAGAATTCAATATTTCGATTTCTTATAAAAAGTTTTTATTTTCTATACAAAAATGTGGTATCATGTTGTTCACAAAGTTTACATTGAAATCTACTCAAATGTAAATGTTTGAATCTTACAATGCTATTTAAATATAAATTTCCGCACTGTTTCAGACAAAATTTTGTTTTTAACACAAATAATTCTAACTTTTGAATAATGGTGCTTAAATTTTACTTTCAGTGACTGTCGTCGTGAACCATTGGATATCACTTTTTTGACCCTCAATTAACATACTAGGGCTTCGAAATTTAAAGTATTTACTAGGATGGGTCAAAATGACCCATGCTAACTTTGAGATGTAATAACTTTGGATCCAATGAAAATAAACGAATGTGTTAGCCATGGAAATGTAGCTTAGAGTCTTACCTTTATAAATATTATAGTTCAAAATAAGAGTATTTAACACATATAACAAATATTTAACAAAGTATGACATACTTTTTCGAAACAATTACTTTTTTTTAAATTTCGATATGTTGCTTGAAAAAAATTTTCTTTTAATGCCATACTGTAAAATATTAAACTTATGAGTTGTAATTTAAGGCTATTATACCGATTTTTTCGTAATTGAAAAAAAAAAATTTTTTTTTACAAATTGAAAATGAATGAATTTTCAACTCGCGCCAACTATGATATTAGCACGGATTATGCAAAGAACAAACATTTTATCACACAAAAATCTTTATTGATTTATCATTTCGAATTACTTTCTGAATTTTCAACAACATTTGCAGGTTTTTCGGCTGCAGCATTTATATCGGACGCATGGCGAACCCACTTGTGGAAAATTTTTTGTTGCCTCAACTTTGCCTATCTTTGCCTCAACTTTGCCTAAAGTTTTCCTAACTTGGCCTAAATTATCCTGACTTTACTAAAACTTTACCTGGATTTTCTGAACTTTGCCTGACCCTGTAAAACTTTGCCTAAACTTTGCCTGGCTTTCACAAACTTTGCCTAAACTTTGCCTGGCTTAACAAACTTTGCCTAAACTTTGCTTGGCTTTAACAAACTTTGCCTATATTTTTCCCAAATTTTTTTGACTTTGCCTAAACGTTGTCAAAATCTGCCTGACTTAGCACATTTTCTTAATGTTGCATTTTTTAAAAACTTTGCCGTAAATAAACATGTTGCATTTTAACGAAATTTCGTTCAACAAATTGAGTTTTTTGTAATTTTTGAATATTTCGATTTATTCATCAAAATTTTTTACATTTTCCGTTTCCCTGCCTTACCCATAAAACTACGTCTTGGACAAGAAAATCTCCAGATCAACACCATCTTTTACTTTTTCCAAGCATTTCTTAATTGAAACTAAAGCACATAATACAAATAAAATATTTTCAGCATTTTTTCCGAAAACAATATCAGCTAGAATAATGGTCAACGGTTGATTGTACTGATGACTTGTAGCAGACAAGAAGAAGAGAATAGATTTCTTATTTATAGGCTTAAGATCGGCTTAGAGATTCTGACCGATGACTGCCGATGACTCGATAATATCTTTTTTTAAGCCATTTCACACTCCATTATAATGATATAATGAGATAATCCTTCAATAGTGGCACGAGAAGCGAAACCCAAATTCGAGTGAAAGTAGTGGGATATCTGTAGCAGTATATTATGTTCTATTGAAAAAAGAGAATATGTAATTGAAAATATTTTGTTAAAGGATTTTCACAATACATTACTAAAACTTTCCATTTAAGTGACGCATTTAGTTATAAGAGTAGGCCAAAAAAATATTTATTTTGATGTAAGCATTTTGTATTTGTACTAATTTTGACTTGTAATGGTTTAAAAAAATTTAAAATTTTCACGGAATTGTTTATTAAGAAATTGTTTATAACAAAAACTGACCTGATTTTCGAAAAACGAATTATATATACGGAAACAGCAGCTCGATTCCCGAAATACAAATTTTTACATAATTTTTACGAAATCGTTAATTAATAAATTGTTTATAACAATAACAGACCGGAAGTAGATAAGGTATAAGAGTTCTAGCTCACTCTAGTAGTGACCACGGGTGGAGCCCCTCGGTAAGGTAGGAACCTAACCTAACCCAAGTCGGTAAGGTAGGAACCTAAACTAACCCAAGTCGGTAAGGTAGAGTCTGACCCATGTGATCCTTGCTGAGACCATGTTGGGGCGCAGCTATCTTCTTGAGCGCCATTTTAGACACGTGGAACATGGGTTCAATACTGTTTTACCAACTAATGTAGGGTTAGGTTTTCTACTTCACCAACATAGGTTACCTACCGTTTCTCAAATGCACCGAACGGTACTCAGTGGAATCGAACGTTGCTCAGTTTCTTCCCTTCCTTACCGACACTTAATAATTATTCATGTAGGTCCATATCGTGCCGGCTTAAGTCACATTACCTTACCGACTTGAGTTAGGTTAAATCCCTATCTTACCGACTGGGGGCAGACTCTGCCTTACTGACTTGGGTTAGGTCAGGTCCATATATTACCGACATGGGTCAGACTCTACCTTACCGATTTGAGTTAGTTTAGGTTCTTACCTTACCGACTTGGGTTAGGTTAGGTTCCTACTTTACCGAGGGGCTCCGCCCGTGGTCACTACTAGAGTGCGCTAGAACTCTTATACCTTATCTACTACCGGATTTTCGAAAAATTAATTTCATATACGGAATTAGCAGCTCGATTCCCGAAATACAAATTTTTACATTATTTTTCTCAAATTGGTAATTAATGAATTGTTCATAACAAAAACGGGCCCCATTTTATAGAAACATATTCTACGTACGGAAATAATACCATGCATTATTCATATTTAATCTGCTATACAGCTTTCAAATTAAAACCATTTTGGATTTCTAGATTTCTAGCTTAAGTTTTTTTTTAACGAAAACCATGCATTTTTCAAGCCCTTGGTGTAATTTTTGTTTAAAAGTATGCAACTGTAAGAAGCTCCTCCTGAACTTGGCCTTTTTATTTTCATTAAAAATATGTATATCGTGTTCAATAGAGTAATGGTTAGGTAGGTTGGCTCGCAATAGATAGGCTGTAGGTTCAACTCCCGGTTAGGTCAATTATTTTCAATAACAGGTTCGCATTTTTGAGCGATGTATATTATTGTTTATCAAAAAACATTTACATATCAACAACCAATTTATTTTTTTCGAAATATTCTTTTAGAAAAATTTAAAAAAGTTTCATAAACGTAGGCAAGAAAAATGCTAAGAAATACGAAAGTTAGGCAAAAAAGAAGCAAAGTTTTGAGATTGCAGGCAAAGTCAGGCAAGAAAAATGCAGAGAAATGGAGCTCGAGGCAAAGTTATAAATGTTCAGGCAAAGAAATAGCAAGGTTTTGAAATGTCAGGTAAGGTTTTAAAAATGGAGGCAAAGTTAGGCAAAGAAAAGGCAAAGTTTTGAATTGTCAGGCAAAGTTTTAAACATGGAAGCAAACTTGGGCAAGAAAAAGGCAAAGTTCTGAAATGTCAGGCAAAGTTTCAAATATGGAGGCAAAGTTAGGCAAAGAAAGGGCAAAGTTAGGCAAAGTTTTTAAATGTTAGGCAAAGTTTTAAATATGGAGGTAAAGTTAGGCAAAGAAAGAGCAAAGTTAAGCAAAGAAAAGGCAAAGTTTTAAATATGGAGGAAAACTTGGGCAGAAAAAAGGTAAAGTTAGGCAAAGAACAGGAAAAGTTTTGAAATGTCAGGCAAAGTTTTAAAATTGAGGCAAACTTGGGCAAGAAAAAGGCAAAGTTAGCAAAGAAAGGGCAAAGTTTAGGCAAAGAAAAATTTTTCCACAAGTGCCGACGAGCGCGTGATGCGCATAGCCATATTTTAAAAAGGTGCAATAACAACTTCATCAGTGCGAAATTTATGATAAGTTAATTTCTATTGAAGAATTGAAATATTTTCGAAATATGTAACCAGTAAAATGAACGATATTTACTTTTGGATTGATTCTGTTCGAGTATAATTTTTGTAGCACGTCTACTAGGATGGGTCAAAATGACCCAGCACGAACTTTAGATAAGCGGGATTCGGCTGATAAGGACCGACTCGACTAAAACAATACAGCCGGGCTGTAGTGGATCTTTCCAACAGTCTCCCCCCCCCCTTCGACCAAACCTGATTTGCCGCGTTTTTAAGTTACAGTTTATTAAAAAAAAGGCCGGATCATTTTGAGCCGTCCTAGTAATTGAGGGTTAATATTATTTAATTTTTTAAATGTTTTTCGCCTTTATTTTGAACTTTTTATATTTTATTCTATTTGTATAACTTCATGAAAGCTGTAAATTTACAATGTAAGTCGTGAAATAGCACGTACAGTACGATTTCTTATTTTGTGTCCTATTATGAAAATTTCATGTTTTCTATTAATCAATATCCCTGCAGTTACAAACGTTGAAAGATAAACAAAATAAAAACAAGTTATCCACATTGCATTGTATATTTAAACTAATAAATAATTATTGGAAAATAACTAATATTATTCCACCTCACTAACAATTTTTACTTTTTTCTTGAGTACAGTTAAGAAATCCAATTTTTCAGTGTTTTCGTTTATTTCTTAAACGCTTGGAACTTCAGGCAGATATAAATCAAATATTATTTAAAAAGTAAAAAAACCATCTATTTTACACTGGGTCCTGATTTTCTTTCTATGGCCCTGAATACATCGGAATTCGGTATTGAAATCGATGCTAGCTTAACATTAAGCTGGCAGAACATGCATTTTCCGGGGAACAACCGGAGCCGAAAATAGGAAATGCTTTTTAGCAGCCTATATTGAATTTCAAATAACTCAGCAAAAAGTCCGATTTTCTCATTGTTAATACTTTTTTTCACTATGCTCTGCTCACTTGTTGCACGCGCGACGTAAAGTCCAATTTCAAGAATGGAAAAATTCAGCAATTCCTCAGCATATGATGTTTCCCAAGCGCCTTTAATGAGCTTTTAATTACTGTGTTATGTAATTTTTTCTTATAATTGTTAAAACTTTTATCCTTCATGCTCTGCAAGTTCATGATAAAGCTATCAGAACATGGATTTCCTGGGAAATGACTGGCATCGAAAATATAAAAATTAGTACATTATGTAACGCAGTGCAAGGGTCGAACTTGGCGAAGACGAGGGTTCAGGCCCGAGGCAAAGCCGAGGGTTTGAATCGTCTTCGCAAAATGAGATACTTGCACTAAGTTGCATACAGTACTTTATGCAATTCTAGTCTCAAAGCCCGTCCAAATGTAAAACTTTGAGGTTAGAAGTGCATAATAGTGTTTTTCAGCAGCCTTTCATGAGCTTTTAAGTAAATCATAGCAAAAAGTTCGCTTTTCTCATTGAGAATAGTGTTTTTCACTATGCTCTGCCCGTTTGCTGCGCCCGCGCGACGTTGAGTCAAATTTTAGTATTGAAGAAATCAAGCAATCTCTCAACGGATGATATTATCTTGGAGCCTTTAATGAGCCTTTAACTACTATGATAAATAAATTTTCGTGATTGTTGTGCAAAACTACTTTTTCGAGTACGTTCTGCTAGTTTAACAATGAGCTGTCAGAACATATATTTTCTGGGAAACGACTGGAGTTGAAAATTTCAGTTTAGGGTATTTAAATAGCTTTTACTAGGGGGGCTTCGCCCCCCTGCCCGCTTCGCACGCCAACCCTCATGTAGTTTTTGTTTAGGTTATAGATCTAATTTAAGTTATTTTTAAACATTTTATTGACTTTAATTCAATTCAAACAATCATGTGATTTTTCTTTTTTTAATTTATTCAAAAACATTAATTTTTTAATTCAATTTTTTAATTTATGAAAACATTTAGATACATATAAATCATTTTACAGTTTTTATAACTGTTACAATTTCTAAAGAAAATATAATAATATTGTAATTATTTAAAGTATGGGAATAATAATCTATAATATGAATTTTTTTTAAATCAAAATTTTTCAGTAATAGAATATAAATAGTTTTAATTGAAGTATATATTTTAGTTTCATTACCATATACTTTGTTACATATCAATTATATATTTTATTTTTTCACAACTTCTTTGATTATAATGTTCCTCTCTTAAAAGGCAATACATACAGTTCTACTACATACAGTTGGGAAAAAAGGCATATTGTTCCATTTTTTCATCGATGAATAGTAATTTGAAAAAATCATGAGGAGCCATACACCCAAAAATATAATATTTCCACCTCCATACTTGATAGTTGACTTTGACAATTTGACATAATTTCAAAACTAATATTAAGTAAAATAATTATATTTTTTTATTCTGAAACTCGAAAATATGAAGATGCAGTATTTAAAATTACAATTGATGGAGAGAGAAGAATAGAAATTTCGGAAGGAAAAATGAACATGGATAAATTATTGGAAGGTGGAGAAATTTTAAAAGAATAAAAATCTCAAGATAAGCGTAATAAAGTAAATAAAAAAAGAATTATATATCCGGGGATAAAAATAACGTGTATTTATTGAATTATCCGAAAAAAATGTTGTTTATTTGAGTATATATTTTTATTATATTTTATAACTACATCAACATTTTTTTCGTCATTCGCTCGAATTCCCTTAAAATAAAGGGAATTAGGGACTTCAGGGAAATCAAGGAAATGAAAGGGACTTCAGGGGAAGTCAAGGGAATTTAAAGGAATTAAAGGGACTTCACGGGAAGTCAAGGGCATTAAAGGGACTTCAAAGGACTTCGAGGGAATTAAAGGGACTTCAAGGGATTTCAGAGAAAGTAAAGGGACTTCAAGGTATTTCAAGGGAATTAAAGGGACTCTAAGGGTTTTCAAGGGAAGTCAAGGGACTTCAAGGGACTTAGAGGGACTTCGAGGGAAGTGAAGGGAATTAAAAGGAAATAAAAGGACTTCAGGGGAGGTCAAGGGAATTAAAGGGAGTTCAGAGGAAGTAAAGGAAATTCAAGGGAGTTCAGAGAAAGTAAAGGGAATCAAAAGGACTTCAAGGTATTTCAAGGGAAGTTAAGGGAATCGAAGGGAATTAAAGGGAATTAAAGGGAATTGATGGGACTGTAAGGGACTTCAGAGGAATTAAAGGGACTTCAGGAGCAGTCAAGGGGATTAAAGGGACTCTAAGGGAATTAAAGGGACTTCGAAGAAAGTCAAGGGGATCAAAGGGACTTCAGGGTACTTCAAAGGGATGGAAGGGAATTAAAGGGACTCTAAGGGCCTTCAAGGGAAGTCAAGGGGAGTTGCTGAATTCAAGGGAGCTTAAGGGGACTCAAGGGAATTCGCTGATGGTGGCGACAAGTTTTGTTAGAATATAGAGTGATTAGCCTTTAATTCTCTCATTACTACGTTTTTTTTATTCTGCTGACTTTGCAATTGCCGCTTTGGGGACGTACGGACTATCCTAAATGCTGCACCGAAAATATAATTATTTTTCGGCCTCCTGTAAAATTCTAACAAAAAAAGCCTGGCCACTTGAGGTAATGGCTAACAAGGATCTTTTACATGTCCGTGACGTTACATTTCCGTCCTAGGAAAATAGAATTCCTTGGCCCTAAGAACCCTCAAAATGAAATCCTTCTTCCAAATATTCTAAAAAATAGTGGTTCTATGGTAGTAAAAAATTTTTATACGTACAATTGAATTACTTGACAATTTGAGCTAATCATAAAAAACCTTTTTTGGTGATTGTCTATAGGTAACGTAAGCTACGCGTTTCCATAAAATATTCAATGCATTTTTTCCAAAGTTAAATTTTTTCGGCATTTTTTATAATAAGAACAAGCAAACTTTTGGTTGTTTTCAGGACACCATAATTTTACTGCATCCTTAACTAATGAGTATTTCAAATTTATTTAGGTGAGTTTTGAACTAAGCGAATACACTGCAGAAGTTGATGCAGTTGGCACTGTCCGTCTATTAGATGCAATCAAAATTTGTGGCCTCGAAAAAGTAGTAAAATTTTACCAAGCTTCAACTTCTGAACTTTACGGCAAAGTCGTTGAGACTCCTCAAAGTGAAAAAACTCCTTTTCATCCTCGTTCTCCATACGGTAAATTCAATTATAAAATAGAGGAATTCGAAAGAACATTATTATTTTCGTTAATGAGTTTATTTCTTCATGGAAATAAATAAATAAAAAAATAAAAATAAAAAAAAATAAATAAAAAAAACATGACTAGTCCTGGTGGAATACACATTGTTCATAATTTTTTGCAGCTTGCGCCAAACTGTATAGTTTTTGGATCGTGAAGAATTATCGAGAAGCTTATGGAATGTTTGCTTGCAATGGCATACTTTTCAACCACGAAAGTCCAAGACGAGGTGAAAATTTCGTAACCAGGAAAATCACAAGGTCTATAGCAAAAATGCATTTGGGATTACAAAATATTTTGGAGCTTGGAAATTTAGAAGCGAAACGTGATTGGGGTCATGCCAAAGATTATGTTAAGGTTAGAGAATATTTCAATTGATTTTTGATAAAGATCCAAAAATATACTTGTCCTTTTTTTACTCGCAAAAGCGATCCCGTGGGTACAAAAAAGTGTGAGATATTTTGATCTATAACTTTGAGTTGATTTTCAATACAAAAATTAACTTTTAATTAGCAAAATTTTTCAGAAATTTCAATTTATAGATAATGTTGACATCAACCTAACTATACTCCACCAAAAAAAATTATACAGCAAGTTTTTCAATTTTTATAAATTTACACTTCGCAATTCGTAAATGTCTAAAAGCAATGGTTACAACTTGAAGTGATGAAACTTAGTAAAGCTCTCAACACGTAGTTTTCGAGTTTAGATTTTCAAAACTATTAATTTAAAATTGTTGTATTTCTATTTTTATAACCATTGAACTCGGGATTTCAATTATTCAACTCATTTTATAATTATAAGCAAGATTTCATAATTTTTTTCTATTTTTCATATTAAAAAATAGGATAATGTATTTTTTGCTTCTCATTTTTTCATTTATTATTTATTCATTTACTGTTTTTCCATTTGACATGCTCAAAGCCAAAATGGAACTAGTAAGGATAGAAAATATAAAAATTCACATAAGTCTGTCTTTTACTTGTTCCATTTCGGCTCTGAGGATATCATTTGATGTTTGGATGTCCAAATATCTTAATTTTTTAATTCAAATGTCCAAACATACTTGAATTTTTTGCGTTTGATTGCTTTTTTCAATATTTATAATTTTAGAAATCCTAGAGACAGTAGAAACTTATGTTGAAATTCCGCCGTTCAATTTCTCAGTCCTAAAATTTAAAAATGTGATTCGTTAGATGAAACATCTTGTAATTTTTACACGCAGAAAATAAGATTCAAGTGAATGTGTTGATATTAAAAGGGGCTAAGCCCTTAAAATTTTTTAGTGGCAACTTTTGTGCATTATCGTACTATCTAAACTGCCCACAAATCATTAATATTATTACAAATCAGTATTACGAAATTCTTGACATAAAATTCTTTACAATACTAGTACAGTTGACAGCCTGAGAGCTCAAAGTGAATAGCTAAAATTTTGTAGGCAAACATGAATAAAGTTTTTCAAGCGCCACAAGTGAATAGAAAATGTTCAGAGCACAAAATGAATATCCCAAATCTTGACCTGAACGGCCCAAATAGTTTTTACGGCCATTTACCGCCAGGCCCAACCTGAAACTTTTTTCAAAGCAGGTATACGCGTGCTTCACATCCCTTCCATTTAGAAAATGATGATTTATTTTTCAGGCTTTTACTAGACTGAAAATTTTCATTTTTTTTTTCCACGATGAGATTATACCTTTAAGAGATACATATAATTTTAAATTTCGCATTTTTAAAAACATGTACCTTTCCAGGGTCAGTTGTTTCTATTAAGATGATTTTAATGCATACGCGCGCTTAGGATCCCTTTCGTTCAGAAAAGAATAACTTCTTCTCTCATACGAATACTCGTTTTTTTTTCTTTTCTACCCGTATTAATCAAAGATATTACATTGAATTTAGTGAAGGAGCAAGCTATTTCTACTGCATGTGAAGTTATTCACAAATCACGCGTGATTTAGAAATTGCGCTTTCATGAAATATTTTGATGCAGAAAAATGGAATGTATCTTTGAAAAAATAGTGAGGACCTAAAGTTTTTACAATCACATTATATACAATTAAATGTTGAATCATTTTAATAATTTCTATATTTTTTGATAATAATTTCGACAAAAATTTTTAAAATAAAAAAAATTCAGACACGAGCACAACTCAACTATTTATTCATGAAGTGGATACAAAAATATTGATATTTAAATTACAAAAATTTTTTTTTTTAATTATTAAAAATTTACAATTTTATTTTGCATACTAAAACATGAGAAAGTGGTTATTCATCTGCATCGTTTTCCGTGCTGCTGCTGGTCAATTCAAAATTTTCTGTAGCGTTTCTCATTTTTTTAAAATTTTGATAAAATTTTCGATCGTTTTCCGGGATGTACCTGATCAAATCTTTTTCTCAATCTGCATCTGAGTAGGGTAACATGGTCCCATACCGACCGGTGGTCCCATCCCGACCTCCACCTGTTTCTCAGTAATCGTACTTTCCATTTAAATGTCGGTATATGTAT
>JAPYZL010113433.1:0-12802 GCA_030522825.1 Platygaster orseoliae
AAGTAGAAATATGGCGAATAATAAAAAAACATTTTTAAAAGATTTCAGTCGGCTGAAACGAAAATTACTATAGTTTTTAGGAATACTTCTGAACGGGTATTCGAAGTGAACGTTCTGTAGGTCATATGAGAAAGAAGCAAGTAAAGTAGGAATTATTCCTATAGAACTATAGCAAATATTCGAATCCGTGGAGTTAAGCTTGTTATACGTTGAGCTACTTGACGTCTCTTCTTCTGTTTTTTTTCCCGCGCACCGGTTTTTAAATTTCCCGCGCCGGTACTTCCACGGCTACCAGGTGGCTACTGAGAGAGTTTCTCCCACAATTAGAATGTAATGCTGCGCGCTTAAGTTAAGGACGGCAATGATTGAAATTTGAGTCTACATTCCGCCAATGAACCCAATACTGTACTAATGATTTGATATTGCAATGAACGAATTTTTAGGACTGTTTGATTAAAGCGAAATAGCTAAGTGCAGACAACAATGTAATACCTGATTGTAAATACAATTTATAAATCATGAATAAAGCACTTTTAAAACGAAACGAACTGAAATTCGACTTTTACTGTTTCACGACAGCATTTGACAGTAATTGTTGAAGGAGTTACATCTTGTTACATCATTATATCTCATAATTCCAATTTCAACAGTTGATAGTAATTTTTGATAGAATCAGCTCGGTGGAACCTCACTTCTTAAGTTTACAGTAATTTCTCCAAGTTTTTTTCTCTCAGTGTATGTTTTGAAAAAACTTACAATTTCGAACCAAAGCAAGGGCAAAGTGAAATCGGCGAACTTTTCGGCGTTGGTGATGGAACCAATGTCCATGAGGGCCATGTTTATTTGAAAGCGAAACGCCAAGTCCACGGGCAATCCGGATTGGGGCTGAATGTAGAAGTAAGATTCGTGTAATTCGGGTACTGGATTCAGCCCTTGAACGGCTTCCAATAGTGCTGGGTCGGATTTGTAGAAATGCGGGTATGAAAGCGCTATTGGAAATCCTGAAACACGCGTACAACGTGATTTGAGTTTTTTATCCAGTGACGAAATTAATGGTTTTCGATGAAGAAGAAAAGAATTGATGACTTTTATAGCAGTGTTATTCTCTCAGTTAATAATTCAAAAGCGTTGTGAAAAATGAAGGATTCGTAGTTGATGCAAATATGTTGGCTTTTAATGCGCTGTGACTTGTGAAGCTTTTAAAGCCCAATAAAACTTTTTCAGACAAATATTGTACAACACCATTGTCAAGGCTAAATTTTTAGTGTCATTTCTTATTTTTCAACTGTTCATTACTCCTTTCAAATAATAATTATAAAGATGAAAGTTGATATTTCTATCGCAAATTTGAAAATTATCACGGCAAAATGTGCCAGCCACACAACCCCAAAATCGTCGTTTCGTATGTTAAAAAGGGCGAAAAATATGAAAATAAATATATTTCAGTTTTGCTTTCTAATTTATAAAAAAGCGGTTTTTTGTTGTTGAAATATGTTTACACATTGAAGTGTATTTTGAAATATACATTTCTTGATGTGTATATAGAGGAAATGATTAATTGGGTAGTCATGAGTTTATACTCTAAACTTTACAGCGAAATCTAAAATCATGAATTCTTGATAAAAAGTGATTTTCAGCTAGAAATGAAAAATAATTGTATTTTAAAATGAATTTATGATAATATAAATTTATCTGATTTTTTTTTTTTATTTTGTAATTAAAGTTGTTACTAATCATGTCAATAATCATATATTTTGAGTCGCTGTTTGATTTTCTCTTTTCAAAACAAAAAAAAACGTTACAATTATCAGATAATTTCACACAGTTAATAAATTACCAACATTTTCATATCAAGAAAAATCACTACTTGGTCATACAAATCTGAGATTCAAATAAAAAAACCCAACTTAGATACGAAAATCGACCTATTCAGCCAGCATGCAAACTTAAACGGAAACACTCCAAAAAAACATTGCACAATCGCAAAGATTCAGCCTGGTGGAACGCGCATTTATTAGCTTTCACTTGGTCCATCAATTTTCCCGCGATATAAAATTTTCATCTCGCGCAAAAGGAAGCTTTTAATATTGTTTGAAGGCGGCAAATGTTATCATCCAAGCGACGATTGATGGAATAACGCTCATTTGTACCGTAATAACAATCCGTGACATCAATCAGACCGGCTTGTAGGCAGTGCCCATTGCGACAGAAACATTTGTTCTCGGGCCTATACACCCCGTTGTCTAATTCGTTCTCTACGAACTTGTATCTGTACGTGTGCAACCCTTTTATTGTTTTTTCCCCGTCCCTGACCTGCAAAATATTCATCAAATTGCAAACTGCAACCAATTATTTAGATATCACACCTAAAGTTTTGGTCGCAGTATCCAAAACTTTGGTAGGATAATATAATATATATACATACCATGCTCTCGCTGCGGCAAAGACTTTTCCTGAAAAAAAGAAGAGTGTCGTTTGGCTGTATGTAACTGGGAAATTTGGCGCCGTCGCTGGCGCCGTGCACGTTGGCACACTTTCCCGTCCATTGAGGTAGGTTCACGTCTCCGTTGTATTTGTCTATGAGGCCCGTTTTGCGTATGTCCCGCTCACCGGTGTACACAGTCTCGTAATCCCCGTCAAAGTCGTACATCTGGTTGCACAAAAAATAACGAGCGTGTTGAAAATCAAGGTCAAGTGTTGTTGGTACTTTCTCGGCGCGTGCCCATCGCGTATAATAATAATTGGCGCTTACTCTGTCGATGAGGCCCAGCTTGTCGAATTTTATCCAAGCCGGCATGAGATGATTGCCCAAGGTGACTAACGTTGATTTATAGCCAAACATGAACTCCCGGGCGGTCATACGTACGAGCGGCTGAGTTTCTGTTTGCCTTATCAATATGTTCAAGCCCCATCTTGTCAACGCGTTTGCGTTCCTCATCACGTTCGCTATACTCTGCAACGGGCCCTCGTTAGATCTTTTATATTTTTGATCGACAATGGAATTCATGGGAAATTATTGTTAAATCCAATTACTAAATATTTGTTACAAATTTATGTACATTATAACTCTTATTGATCATTTAGAAACACTTGCGAAAAATTGGTTCCCGTAGGAAAACGTTCCATAGAATTTCCATAAAAATTTCCATTGAATTTTCCAATGAAAAAGTCTATGGTTTTTTGCCTATGGAAATTTTTCCATTGAACTTTTCCCTTAGTTTTTCATTGAATTTCCATTATATTTTCATTCATGCACACACAGTTTCCATTCATTTTCCATAGGATTTCTATTGCATTTCCATAAGATTCCATCCAAAAAATGTGTACAAAATTTCTCTCATGAATCACTTCAATGGAAAAAAATTTTTTATTCGTTTCAATTGATAAGAAATTAATGGAAAAATTTTTCCATTTATCAGTTTAATGAAAAAAATTTCCTTTCGGACTTACCAATGCAAAACGCATGGAAAATTTTTTTTCATGCGGACTTACAAATGGAAAACGTATGGAAAAATTTTTCCATTCATCAGCTTTATGGAAAAAAAGTTTCCCTTCAGGCCCACCAAGGGAAAACGTGTGGAAAAATGTTTTCATTCATCAGCTCTATGGAAAAAAAATTCCATTCAGACGTATCAATGGAAAATTTATGGAAAATCATTGGAAATAAATTTTCCATTCACTCTTCATTGCACTTCTATGGAAATTCTATGGAACGTTTTCCTACGGGTTGCTTTATGAAATCGACAAATTCTCTAATGATTGAAATTTTAGAATTCCTCATTTTTTTTTTTTTTTTTTTTTGGTACGTTTTGTTGAGTTTAAGGACGAATTGAGAATACTGAGCAGAAAAATGACAATTGTTTTCTAAGTTTTCGAAGAAATTGATCATACTATTTAAGGATTTTTTTTAGAATTATGAGAATGTTTATTTATTTATATGGTTTATTTGAAATTGTTATTTTTTCATGCAGTAGAAGGTTTTTTATGGGATTCCTTAGAAGTTTTGCGAGTTTTGAATGAAGTTTTCTGTTTTTTACTGGAAGAGGGTGAAGCGCAAGTTTTATTTATTTGCTAAATGAATTGCTAGGTTTTCCGGAATATTTTGAGTGGAGTTATTAGAGTCTAGTTAAATTTTTTTTTTTTGGGGGGGGGGGGTTGATGTATCACTGAATTTGATTTTTTCGAGTTTTTTTTTTTTTTTTTTTGACGAATATATTACTATCTGTACATTAGCGGAATATTTTTGTGGAAAGTCTCTGTTTTTTTTATGAAATTTCCGGATAGTTTTTTGTAACATAGAATTACTCAGATTTTTATTTTCTTTTAGCTTGTTTTCTAAGAAAGTTCAATTATTTTTCGTATCTTGAAGAAAAATTGAAAAGAAAACAATTTTTTCTAAAAAGTTTCCGATTACTTTTACAAAATACAATTATAAATAAATTTGACATGTATTTAATGTTTTGAGGTTTGAGTGGGCTTTTCTGTTTATTTATTTATTTATTTATTTATTTTGGGGGGGGAGGGGAGGGGAAGGCAACTTTCATTTATTCCTTTTTTTGATGGATTTTTTGGAATATTTTGAGTGGAGTTGTGAGGGTTTGATTGAATTTTTTTGTTTTTTTGGATGAGTAATGTGGCTTATTTGGAAAATTTTTTTAAAATTTTTGGTGGGGTTTTGAGGTAACTAAATTTGATTTTTCTCGTTATTTATAATGACTATATTATTATCTGTATATTAACGAAATATTCTTATGAAAAATCTGTTTTTTATGCAATTTCCAGATATAGTTTTTTGGAACATAAGATTACTTAAATTTTTATTTTCTTTTAGCTAATTTTCTAAGAAATTTTAATTATTTTTCGTATCTTGAAGAAAAATAAGAACACAATTTTTTCTAAAAAGTTTCCGATAACTCTTACAATATACAATTACGAATAAATTTGACATGTATTAAATGTTGATCGATTAGTATAAATTATATGTATCAATAATTCGGAAAGTTTCCAACTATTGCCATCATTACTTTTATCACGGCCCGATTTTTTTCTTGTTGTATGTTGATTTTTATTAAGTTTTCCTTAAATTTTACAAATTTCAAACATGATCGAAAAAATTTGAAACGAAACTCTAGGTTTGAAATTCTCTAGTCTGGAAACTCTAGGTTTGGATTCCGGAAAGAATCGTGAAAGAATGACGCAAGGAGGTCAGGTGTAATTTAGCAATTTTCAGCGTTAATTGTGCTCTTTTCTGATCGGTTTCGTAAAATACGCGATGAATCCGAGATAATATCATTTTTTACTGGTGCTCTTATTATCATTTTTAGTACGCTCTTATATAATTTCATGCGTTTTAATGCAATGATTACGAGAAAAAGTTTCAAGTTTTTCAATAACAAAAACACCAATTAGATGGTAAAAAACTACTTAAAACCAAGATGGAAAAAAATTATTGTTGTCGACTGCGCCGTTTCATGTGCGGACAATAAACTTGCAACTTGCTCTATTTTTCTCAACTATCAAAATGATTCGAAAAGTAATTAATTTAATGAAAGACGTAAAATATAATCGGAAGGAATCAAGATCTCAGTAGGTTTTTAATTAAGTTTAAATTACAGTTTAGAAAATAAACTCACCAGTAGAGCTATGTTTGGCATAATAAGAAGATCTTGTTCTGTGCCAACGCTTTTTTCTTTCATAAACTTGAGTGGATGTGATGGAGATGTTGTCATCGTGCCATTGCTATTGAACGTTACATTAGAATGCGACATTAATTCCCTGAAATCAGAAAAAGTCAAAATTCGGCATTATTATCAAGTGGAACTTATTTTGACTATAGAAATGAGGTGATTATTGGATGGAAATTCCAATCCATGTCAAGTCTATTCAAGTGAAATAAAAGTTTACTTTTTGTTCATTTTGAAATGAAATTTTTTCATGAAAATGTATACTTGTTTCATGGCACATTTTGAAAAAACAAAAAAAAATTCCTTGAAAAAAAATGTAATAAGTTTAATAAGCTGAAAGATACGATTTTGCTACGGGGCTCGCCTCGGAAATGAATTATCCTTGAAACAAACAAGAGTGCAATAATCGATTTTTTCGAGGTTTTGTTGCACGGAGATAAAATGAATAACTTGCGATGACGGGAAAACTCACTTGTAAACGTAAGGACCGACTTGCTGGAATCTGAGCTTGGAGTCCTTGCCAGACATAAAGTCCTCGTGGTTGGTGACGTTGAAAAGATAGACCTTGAGGTAGAGATCGACGGGAGGCACTCGCCAGAGATCGAATATCTCGCCACCCTCGCTGAAAATGACCTTGAACCGGAAGAGGAAATCGTAGGGCTTGACGAGGAGGATAAAAAAGCCAGAAGCTATGCCCATCAGGCCCAGGGTCATCAACACGAAAATACCTACAATCACAAAGGAAAAGTTTTCCTGAAAACTGCTCTCTAAATCCAAATTAGTGGAATTCCATCAGTGGTTAGTAAATTTGCAGCTTGTGAAACTGAAGTTCTCAAAAATACTGAATTTACAGTAGTTTATACGTTCACTATCACTTAAGAATCAGTAATTACTGTATTATTATTATTTATTTACAGTAATTATCACTGATACATCAGAACTTACTTTTTTAATTTTAAATCAACAATTTTTCTAGAACTTGGAAATGTCATTTCACTTCTAAGCTATCCCCAAAGACCGGTGTGGCGATTTAATGGAAATGAGGAACGAAATTGATCAAGTTTTTCTATGATTTATAAAAGTTCAAGTTGAGCAACGTTATAAAACACGAATAAATTGGAACGTTTTAAACAAGACTTGAAATTACAGTTAGCATGGAAAACATTTTTTCATCAGATAGACTTGTTGGTTTTAAATCATGTTCAATTTGGGTAGCCTCAATAATTCGAGAATATATGGATACCAATACGTAAATTACGAGGAGTGATGGATTTTTTTCTCGAAATTTAGGTATCCAAAAAATTGTGACTTCTTTCAATTCTTCTATAAATGAAAATAGTTTACAAGTGAGGATTATGTGTGTATAAAAACGTTGCAATTTTAGTTATTTGCAAATGTAGGACGTTCTGAATATTGATATTTGATGATTGAAAATTTTTTTTGAAGCTTCGATGATTTTGAAAAATTCGGAAAATTCTAGGAGTTTTGGAAAACTCATCAATTTCTTCAATTTTAAATATTTGTATAATTTCCAAAGTTCAAATTTATTTTCAAATACTTCAAGAATTCTAGAAATTCTGAAACTAAAGATTATTCGATACTTTATGAAATATTATAAAATCAAAACATTTTTTTTAAGTACTGAAATTTTAAAAAATTCTGAGAATTCTAAAGATTTCGTGGATTTTTCAACTTTCAAATTATTAAAAACTAAAAACATTTAAAACACTCTCAGAATTTGGAATCTTAAAAATTGTTAATTTAAACGATTTAGAAAAGTTCATTAATTTTTATTAAGTTGAAAAAATGTAACTTTGAGGTTAGAAATATCTGAAGAATTAAAAAATGTTAGATATTGCGAAAATGTTCGAAAAATGTATACATTAGTTGAAAATTGTTTGTTTCGGAAATATAGTATATTTTGAGGAATCCACAAATTTCAAAGAAGTTGCGAATCTCTGAAACACTGAATTTTTTGTAATTTAAAAAATTTTGAAAACTTTCATTATGCCCAAATCCAAATGATTTTCCAAATAGTAAAATTGCTCAGATTTGATGTTTTTGTTATTCTCTGAATTTTGAGAATTTTAAGCATCAAATGAATTCAGAAAATACTTTTAAACACGGCAAATTTTTTATAATTACGAGAATGCGAAAAAAAAATTAGAAAATTCCGTAAATTAAGAAACTTTTGAACTTATTGCGAACTTCGTAAATGTCGAGCATTCTTACAATTCCAAAAATTTTGAAATGAATTCAAATTTGGATTCACACACGGAATGTGTAAATGTATCATAATTTCGAGAATTTAGATTATTTTTTGAATTTACAAACCGTTGAATATAGTGCAAATTTTTGAAAATTATATCAACTTTTAAAACACTTACAATTTTGAATTATTACTTTAGGAAATTTTAATTTATTTATAAATCTCAAAACGTTGAGAAACCGGGTATTTTCTTGAATTGCCATAAGCAATATTCGATTATTTTGGAAATTTCAAGTATTATAATAGTGAAAAAAATTCGAAACGTTGGTAAATTCTGAAAACATGAAAAATATCAAGAATTGCATGATACTTAAAAATTTGAAAAATTTTTATGTTTGCAACATCCAAAAAATTTTAAAATATATTCGAAATTCCATACAACTTCCGAAAACTCCAAGAATTTAAAAACTATTTGTATTTTTGCACTTTTATTACACTGTAAAATTTGCAGGTATGTAGTTAATAAACATTCCCTCAATTTTTCGAAATTCCAAATTTCATGACTTAAATTTGTATAAGGGATCAGAGCTTGTCGTAGTGCTCAGTTCAGATAATATCTACCACTAATTTCCTGATTCTCGGTTAGACGACGATACCTGGAAAATTATTCAACAGTCGACTTTGCGAGAAAAATTTTTCTCCATCTCATTTAACTTTTTTTTACGATGATTTGACATGGAATGAATTGTAATGAATCACATTCATTGGAATACTCAGCGTGACTCGAGTATTAATGAAACTCGTTCAAAGGCGCTCAAATCATATCGTAAATGTCGTAAAATAAAAATCAACTCGAAGCGACGAAACTTGATATTTTCTATAAAATACGCTTGCATCAGATGACCAAGTCGTATTCAAAAAAAACAAAAACCTTCTTGCAGAGCCAAATTCTTACGTCTAAAGAGCGAGAGTATGTGGATCTTAATGTGTAGGAGGGAGGGGGGGAGGGTGGGGGGTAACAAGATCCGGATGAGTCCAAGTGCATTGATCCAACTCGAGTCGTAGCAGTAAAACGGTTGCCAACCGGTTTCATGTCGAATAATCGCAAAAAATGGACCTGCAGAAATTTCCAGATTCCTTCCCCTGTGATGAGAGGATTCCTGTGTGGAAAATGTGGTATACGAAGAGCCGAAAAAACAGAAAAAAACAAAAAAAGTTGGCCCGTGTACATACATTGCGAGGTACACGCGGCGCCTTGACAGATTGTCATCTTGCTTTTTCTAAAATGTTAGCCCAAAGTTTTACATTTACTGTTAACAAAAGATTTGCCCGATTTCGTGAAACTTTTTCTTGCGTGTTGAAAAATTTTCTAGTACTTGTGTATAACTACTTACCTACCTCAACTTTTGATCGTGTCGCTTGCGAGCGACCCGTTTCCTTCAACCCTTCGATTTAATAATGAATATAAAAAAAGAATCCGAAAATGTTACATTCTAAAATAGTACTCAGAGTTGGTCATTTTAAATTTCTCGTAGAGTTCCGCACGATCAAACACGTCAGCCGCCATATATATGAACAAAGAGAGTGACTTTTATGACTTGAACGCGATTTACAAATTATCCCAACTAGCATTTTATCGCCAATACGTGAAAATTTCTTTGTAAAATGCAAAAACCAAGTTTTATTTTTGTATAGTTGTTTCTATGTATCAAAATAGTGGTAGCTTGAATTTTAACGAATAAGGATCGATCAAGAGGTCAATTAAATTGCTATAAAATGTGAAATTGATCATGTGCGATTTCATTTGGAAATTGCAGGATTTATGTGAATGCACTATTTTGAAATATAATTTGAAATATTTTCATTTTTAAACAATATGAAAAATCACTCCACCGGAAATACATTCAACCAACCCATCTTCTATTCCATGTTACGAGAATACTCGTACATACACGAATTCAAATCTAAAAAATACCATTGCCGACCATTTTCCCGAATCCCTTTTCCCGAACAGCCTTTTTCCCGAACGGTCATTTCCCGAATCCATTTTCCCGAAAGGTCTTTTTTCGAACGGCCATATTCCCGAAAAACCACTTTCCCGAACAGTCTTTTTCCCGAATCCGTTTTCCCGAAGGGTTTTTAATTTTCTAGAACGGGAGATTTTCCTATCAGCCTAATGTCTAGAAATGCCATGGTTACGCATTTACGATTTAAAAATTTCAAAATTGTAATAAAAATTTTCAATTAATAATTAAAATTTGTAAATTATATTTTTGAATTGATTAAAAATAAAATTTTAAATTAAAATTTTTTAATTTTGAAATAAAATAAAATTAACAATTTTTAAATTAAAAACTTTTACCATGACTCTTTTTATTGAAGACTCTTCTTATGAAATTCATAAATGTATAGAATTGAAGTAAAAGTGAAATTCCAACCGAAATTCGGAAATTAATACTTTCGGGAAAATTGTCGTTCGGGGAAAAATACTTTCAGAAAATGGACATTGGGGAAGTAATACGTTCGGAAAAATGACATTTCGGGAAAATGGTCATTCGGGAAAATGACCGTTCGGGAACTTGGATTCGGGAACGGGAATCAAAAAATACACTTTCTATTTTGAGGAGCATCTACACTTTGGAAAAAAATTACTCGTTCTGTTTTTCTTTTCCTTTTTGTCATCATTATTTTCATGTTGAATAACATTGTTCGGTCATTCGTGTCACGCACCACGGGAGCTGCTTGCGTCGTTATTTTTCCAAGTTGAGTCAAAAAGATATATATATGTAGCTGGGACTTGCAACGTTATTCAGAAACTGTTGGGCAGATGCCTATTGCGTTCGTATCGTGTCGAATGAAATATTTCATCCCTAGCCCAAAGTTGTTTTCATTATTTAGCGGCATCAACCATTTCAATCCCGTTAATCTCAATTTCGCATGCTGTGAATCACGGGGAATCCTAAATTTGCACCACTGCAATCTTTTTTTTTTAATACACTGAGAAAACGATTCATTGACAGTTAATAAATATTTATTTGAATATAAGTAAATAAATATTGTTTTGTCTCAAAAAAATACACGTTCCATGAAATAAAATGTGTTAACTGTTAACAAATCAGAATTTGAACGGACTGTTCCAAGATATGCTAAGTAATGCTGTCCGGGCTGAATCAAAAGTTGTTTTCGCTTAAAAAAAAACAGTCCTCTGACATATCAAGCTCGTACATTAAGTTCTACTTTTTCACGCAGCGCGTCTACTGCATTTTTTTCTCATCAACAGGAATCTTGAGGTGATCTCTAAAAGACACATTCGCATTGGTTATAAACGAAATCATTTGTTATGGTATGATAATTATGACACATTTTTTTCGCTTTTTGAATCATCGAACCAGCTCTATTTCTCAGATAACAATCATATTTTCAACATGTCCCATTTATCCTATAATTGCAAAAATTATGGTTATCAATTTGATCAGCAATCGCTCTTTTAGTGATCAAAGTCAGTTCGTCGCATACATTTCTGATCGACGCAATGCACTTTTTCTTTTTTTTTCCAATCACTAATTTTTTTCTAAAAATGATGGATCGTGAGCGATTAATAACATGTATTTTTTAACTGCATCTGTTTAACTATGTACTTGAAAGATAATTGATTTCCAGGTTGTGTTTACAAGATGGAAAAAAAATCCTCGAACAGACTTTTCCAATGATAATATCATTGGGTTTCTGACACCGTCTATAAATTTCACGTGGAAAATGTCGAAAGAAGCTTAATGTAATTCACTCGAAAATCCTATTTTGGTGGCGCAAGTTGGATAAATTTATAGACTCAACGCGGCTTGTCTATCAATCACCAACACCTCAACGCAAATCGCTCTCGTTTGACTCTATTTATCAATCCTTCCTTGTTCGCAAAGAATCGCAAGAAACTACGATTGATAAAGATTCATCAACTCTGATAATGAACGTTGTTACACGATCATTAACATAATCCATTTTTCATCGCCAAATTTTTTTCTAATCATCACGCTATGAAATATCATCGATTCCATGAATATGCATCCAGGCTGAATTGAAAATTGAAATTTGCATCTATATATTTTTCAACGATTTCCTCGAGAGTGTGCCTTTTGCCATTAAAAAATCGAGCATATATTTATGTAATCGAAAACTTTTTTAAAATTTTGGGAAACGGGATTTTTTGTTTCGAGGGAATTTCTACTCTCTCAATCGGAATCAGTGGAAATTGCACTGATTTTTTTAGTGACTTTGTCAACTACTGTCAAATAGTGGAATTCTACTGATTTTTCAGTGAATGGCAATTTTAGTGAATTTACACTGTTTTGGATTTAGATAGCATAACTTGACTGGCGAATCAATCAAGTAGAATATATTTTATCTCGTTTTTTTTCCATACATTTCTCAACTTTGCAGCATTTTTGAATGAAGAAAAATTGGAGCACTAGATTTCAGAATATATACGGGTTTTCACGAAACAACTGTCAACGACGTTATTTCATCATTGATAAAATTATAGGCTCTCACTAATAATACACGTGGATTTATTTAATGTGGTATCAAGTCAATAGGCATTGCCATTTTTTTTGGAAAGGTATCTATTGGACAAAATTTTTTTTTTCATTAACATTGTGCATATTATAATTATTTATATTCTTAAAAAAACCATATCATTGTTTAGAATTATATCAATTTGTAATAAGTAATCTGAAATTGAAAAATACTTCTTAAGAATGAAATTATTGATAATAATAATATCATGATGGTTTATTCATAATTCTAATGGATTGTAGTAGTGATGGGCGATACCTACTCGATACTTTTGGTATCGAGTATTGGGTCAAACGATACCTTCGATACCGATACCGATACTCAACGAGTCGATACTTGA
>JAPYZL010113436.1:0-25826 GCA_030522825.1 Platygaster orseoliae
GTATCGGCACTGGTCTGGAACTACAAGTTATAATAAATCCACACACTTCAGCATCTACTAAAAAACAAGCTTGTGGAATAAGCTTTCTGTCACAGTAAATGGTTTAGATCTACGTCAATTTTAAGTACCGAAAATGGTGATGGCCGTCATTACCCTATGACTATCATTACCTAACTTTCCCTTAGAGAATTATAACTACGACTGATTTTCAGTATTTTCATAGATTTTTTGGGTAATCGCATAAATTTTTTATGTATTTTTTCCTTTTGCATTTACAAGATTTTCTTATCTTTTTAATTATTAATATATATTTTTAGTATTATTCTAGATTGTTACATACACTTTTTAAAAGTTGATGCCTTAGAATTCGAAGTTTCCTAAATCGTAGGTATTTGTTCAGATTTTCCACAAAACCGTTCTTAAATAAAATTTCATTACTTTATATATAAAGGGTTTGTATGATTCGGAAAATTTTCTAGTATTGTTATGAATTTCTATTTAGATTTCTAGAATGTAATGCTGTAGGGTTCAAAGTTTTATAGATGAATAGTATTTTCGTGGTTTCTAATTTTTTTCTATAATTTATTGGGTTGAAACAATTTCTCAAATTTTTATTTTTAACGTTATTCTAGCCAAAAATTAATGTTTATAATTACGTTTGAGAAAAATTCTCCTGAAGCTTAGATTATTGTTATTTTTGAGTTAGTAAAATTAAGAATTTGGTATTTTTTCTACTTTTTAAAACTTACATGTAACCATTCGTTATGTCCTCTTTATTTAAGTAAATGCATTGTTTATAATCTATAGTTCTTTAAATTTTTACATTGAAAAATAATAAATTTATCTGAATTTTCGGGCGGGATAAAGGTTTTTTTTTATAAACAAATTATATCAACATATTTAGTTTTTTAAAATCAATAGATTTCTAGCATATTTCTCGTATTTTTTTAGTATTTATGACATTTTCAACGATTTTTCAGTATTTCTATAGATTTAAAGAATTTCCGTAGATTGCTATATAGATTTTCAGAATTCAATACGAGAGAATTCTAATTTCTACTGGTTTTCAGTGATTTCATTGATTTTTGAGAAAATTGCATCTATGTAGATTTATCATCTATATTCCTTTTTTTTCGTAAGTCTGACATTTTTATATAACATTTTCATATTCCAAAACTGATTGGAATTAATTGATAATCGACACATTTATATTTGTTTATAATCGAGCGATACTTTTATTTTTCAAGAACGAATTATTTGAAGTGTGTGGAAGTTAGATACCTCACGTGCCTCGACGTGTGTGATGGGTACAATTGAATTTGAAGTGAATTCAGATTTCGAGAATGGAACAGACAAATATATCGCACACGAAGCTGGATAAAATATAGTAGGGAAGATGTGATTGAGCTTTCAAAAATATCCTCGAACCCTCCCGTGTTTCTTTGAAGAAGCTGCGACGCCGGGCACCGCGGAAACGAGCGAGGGGATTACGCTCCGGGGCGTTTTGGGGTGCCTCGCTGTCTCACCTACCCGACTCACTCGTGTACAACGCGATACTCCAAGCATTCATCGATGCAATTCACGATCCTGCAAAATTTTCCGCGAGTTTTCGCGTTAATTTTCACGCTTTCTTGAGAGAGTCAAGGGTCATTTCATGTCAAATCATTCAGGTGACTGAGGTTAAGTCTTTTTTTTTTTTTGTGGAAATTTTTTTATAGCATCTCTATCAAAATCGATGAGACACGTGTTTTTTCTTTAGGTTGAACTTCGGTTGTAAGGGAATTTTTTTCAGATTTTTAGACTTTTTTTTAATTTTGTAGGTGTAGGATATTCTTAACAGAAAAAAATTCTGACTAACATTTTCAGACTAAAACTTCTTGTAATCGTGGTTTTGAATAAAAAATAAAAAATTTGTCATTTGAAAGTATCGATATTGCATCAGTTTTTTTCTTAAATTTTTTCAAAAGTTTGTAAGTTGTCTCAATAATTCTGTTGCAAAGCACCTGGCTCAAAAATTCTTGTTACATCAAAGTTACAAGTACAGAGATAATAGTTGTAAGGAAAATATATTCTAATTTTAGAGAAATAGTATTTATTAAGAGAATTCGAAATTTGTCGGTTTTGTAAATTTGAGATTAAATCTGTGAAACTAAATACGCCCATCGAGAGCGCCCAAGGGTCATCTTCATTACCAAATCCCATTACACAAGTAATTACAACTTGGACCTGTAATTATGTAATAGCTAAATTTTGTTATATTAAGTCATCACGTATCACATTCAAGGTGTTCTGGCAAGTGAAATTACTTCGCCAAACATATACCTCTACTTAGTTCGTGTGCTATGAGTATCTTATGAAAATAAAAAATTCAGTTTAGCTGAAAGCCTTAGCATTTTTTGATATTTTCTGAATACAATTACTCCTCAAAGTAGATAATTAGTAAACAAGAAAATTTTTTAATAAATTATATTTTAAACAATATAGACACCCAAACTGGGTCATATCTTGAATCGCCACTCGTCTTGGACCAAGACACCCTCGTGAATCAAGACACATTTTGAACTAAAACACTTTCAAGTAGGAAAATGTATATTATTCGCTACTTGCTCATAACTGGATTTTTTGACGTGAAGCATTTGAAAAATTTTAAATTAGTTTTTGTTACTCACATTCTTGGCTTCACTTCAGACCATAACCTTCTGTTCCATCAAAATAAGAATTACCGAACCTCTCAATAGTATACTATTACGTCGAGAGATTTGCCTATCCAAGCCATTTGTATGTATCAAAAGTAGCTTTAATCGTGAAATCTTGATATTCGAAACCTTTATAATGACAGTATTTCTCAAACCAAGACATTTTTCGAACAACGAAGACATTTTTTATATTGAGATACATCCTAAGCTGCAATACATTTTTATTAAGACAAAAGCTATTCAAAACACATCTCGAGCAAAGAAACCTTATCGAATGAAGATGAATTTATGTCCAGAAGTTTTTATATCGAAAAAATTTGTTTTGAAAGTGACTTTTATCAAGCCATCTTGACTATAGACACATTCCTAATAAAATTACTTCTCAAAGAACATATCTGAGACCAAGACACCATCTAAATCAAGACATATCTAGAGTTGAGACACCTTAAAAAATGAAAATACGTTTTATAAAGAGACATTTTTCTATTCAACCCGTTAGTCAGTTAAAAAAGTAGCTTTTAATCAAGGCTTTTGACACATTTCTTATAAATCTACATTCAAAAGCAAGACACATCTTAGACAATGTAGACAACCTTCATACTGAGATATATTCTAAATCGTAAGTCACCGGAACCAAGGTACTATATTACATATCTCGAGTCAAGACACTTTTAGACACCTTCGTAACTCCTAACATATCTGGGACCACGATACTATCTAAATCCAGACACATCTCGAGTCAAGACACTTTATAGAACGAAGATGCATTTTATTAAAAAAAATTTTTCTATCTAACCCATTTGTCTGTTAAGAAAAGGCTGCAACCAAGAGAAAGAAGTTATTTCCTATGGATATACACTCTCAAGCCTCAATCAAGACACATCTTAAACAATGTAGACACCCTTCACAGTGAGACACATTTTGAATCGCAACACACCAGAACCAAGACACATCTCGAGTCAAGACACCTTCCAGAATAAAAATACATTTTATATCGAGGCCGTATCCAACACATTTGTTTATCACATAAGTGGTTTCAATCAAGATATCTGGACTCTTGACGTATAGTTAATAAGAACAAATCTCAAACAATATAGACACCGTCGAAATTGAGACTTACCCTCAATCTTAACATATTTGCGACCAAGATACATCTTGAATCAAGACACTTTATAAATTGAATATGCATGTTGTATACACATTCTATTTGTCTGTTATGGAAGTGGCTGCAACCAAGACTGTTGGCTCATTTCCTTTAAATCTACACCCCAAAGAAAGAAACATCTTATACAATGCAGACACCTTTCACACCGAGACGAATTCTGAATCATAACACACCGAAAACAAGACACCCTGTGACATATCATGAGTCAAGACGCCTTCCAGAATGAAGATGCATTTTATATCGAGGCGTTTCCGTATAAAACACATTTGTTCGTCACGTAAGTAGTTTCAACAAAGATAGACTCTTGAAAAATAATTAACAAAAGCGAATCCTAACCAGTAAAGACATCGTCGAAACTCCAATATATCTGGGACCAACACACCATCTAAACCAAGACACATCTCGAGTCAAGACACCTTATCCAAAACTCTTGACACATTTTCTATGAATCTACACCCAAAATCAAGACACATCTTAAACAATCCCTTCACACTGAGACACATCTTTAATTAAGACACCCTTCCAACCTCAAAAACATCTGAAGCCAAGACACCCTTCCGAACGAAGACACGTTTCGAATCAAGACATTTTCTCGCGGAACCCCTTCTTTTTCCCACAATCCCACATTCCCACACACAACCACACACGCGGAACACACTCGTAATCGATCGCTCATGCGCAGGCGCGTCGCGTCCCAGTTGATATCTCCTCCTCTTTGGAAATGCTCTCCTAGCAGCCTCGGTTGTTATCACGGAAGTGCGCAGTACGCAGGTACGGATAACGCTAACTCTCCTCCCGGGTTGACGTGGGGAGGAAGGGGTGGGAGGGCGAAGGGGGAGGGGCAGGGGGGGTAGGGTAGTGCAGAGGAGGGCACGGTATATCGAGAAGGAGAGAATCATTATCATGGACGTGGCGGCGTCGCGAGCGCGGGGGGGTATGAGGGCGGCCCGGACCCCCCCGGGGGCGCCGATTTCCAAGCGGGGGCGTCGCGATGCCTCTCGCCCCGAGCGCAGTGCAACGTCGCGACGCGTCATGTGCGGTTCCTTTGAACGCGCTTTTCGAGCACCGCATTTTCGCTTGCACGATAAGCACCGGCCTCCTGCCCTACCACCACGTCCTCTCCCGAAGTGAAACCCGACGGAGACGCGCTTATTCCCGATGCTCCCCCCGAGGACACCCTCGATATTTTCGCCCTCATGCTTTCACGGCACCAAATCCGGGATTTCGTGGTCTTGAGATGCTTTCGTACCATGTATCGGGGGGGTTGAGGCGGTTTGAGGGGTGTTGAAAATGTTGATAGGTAATTTCTTCGGGCCCTTTTTTGGCGAGTGCAGTTTGGGGATCAGGGTTTTTTATGGGTAAGAGGATGGTGTTGAAGTGTATGGGTTTTTGGGGGTTGATTTAGTTTTTGGAAGAATTTTGGTTGTGAGGTTTGGAAGTGGTTAAAGAATTGGTGAAGTTGAATTGGGGACACTTTCAGGGAATGCTGTGGTGATGTTGAAATTTTTCGTGCGTTTGTTGTGGTTGGAGTACTGTGGGATTTGGAGTTGAATGATTGTTGAAGATTTTTTGGGTTTTTGGAGGGTTTTAGATTTTCGGAAACTTTAAGGGAATTCAAGGAGGTTGAAGAATAATAAGAATATGGAACTGGAAGTAATTTTTTGGTCTTTGTTGATAACTTGAGATTCTCGATAGAACATAAAAAGTCTTGAAAATCACTTGAATTAAAGGATTTTGAGTTTTTAGGATTATAATTTTTGTTAATTAATTATTATTTTAAATTTTGACATTTGCAGAATTTTGTGTTTCGATATTTAAACGATGTACCATTTTTTTTGTTTTCTTGGTTGAAAAATACATAAGTATGTAATGTTTTATTATTTTTAATATGTATAAGAATAAATTTATTTTTTTTTAAATAATTTGATTTTTTGGATATTAACTGAAATAAGTGAATATCGTTGAAAAATTTGCGAACATTGAAAGTCTTCAAAATGACATAAATTGAAGGATTTCGAGTTTTTATGATTATATTTTTTATTTGTAAAGTATTGTTCCAAGTTTTGAAGTTTAAAACATTTGTACAATTAATGTTTCGATATTCAAACGATGTACATTTTTTTGTTTTTTGGTTGAAAAATGCAAAAATATGCAATGTTTCGTTACCATTGAATATGTAGAACAATAAATTACTTTTTCATCACTCTAACCTCAAAACTGACATTTGGACGTGACTTTGAGGCTATTGTGATGAAAAATATTGTTCACAATCGTGAGCTATCGTCAATTTTGGCACGTACGGCTTCGCCAAAATTTACTCTAGCTCCCGATTACGAAAATGTTCATTTTTCAGATAACTTGATTTTTCGGATATTCACTAGAATAGGTGAAAATTATTGAAAAGTTGGTGAACATTGAAAGTCTTAAAAATGACACCAATCGAAGGAATTCGAGTTTCTATGATTAATAATTTTTGTTCTTGAATACTTGTATTTCTGAATTATTGCTTCAAGTTTTGGAATTTTCAAAATTCATATAATTTGGTGTATTGACGTACAAACGTTAGACAATTTTAGTATTTTCTTGATTAAAAAATATATAATCTTTTATTACTGTTGAGTACATATATGAAACCAGAAATAATTTTGTTAAAGAGAACTTGATTTTTTTGATATTTTTTAGAATTAGTGAAAATCATTGAAAAATTGAATATCATTAAAAAAATTGAAATAACAGGAAATCATGGCTTTTTAGTTTTTATCTTTTATAATTATATTTTTCGTTTTAAAATTTTTGTATCTCTAAATTTTTTTTCATGTCTTGGAGTTCTACAACTTCCCATAATTTTGAATATTTAAATATTTTAAACAATATTCACTTTTTCATCTTACTAATTTACAAACGCGTAAATATAAAAATTTTTGTTTGCTATTGAATGTATAGAACTAGGAAAAATTAAATGAAGACAACTTATTTGCGTTTTTTGATATTTTTTAGAATAAGTGAAAGTCCTCGAAAAATCAGCGAACATTGAAAACCATAGAAATAATAGAAATTCAACTCAGTTTACTTGCTATGAATCAAATTTTTTGTTCTTGAATTTTTGTATTTTCAAATTTATATTTCATGTTTTAGAGGTGTATATATTCTTATACTTTTGAATGTGTTCATATTTTTGAGAATATACACTTTTTTCATCTTTTTGATTTCTAGATGCGAAAAAACTTGGAATTTTATTGCTCATGAAATTCCGGAATCCATAAGTTTATAATTACCACATTTATAGTTTGTAATTTTCAACTGAACTGCAGTGAATTTCCGACAATTCCATCTCTAAAAGTTTTTAAAATAAAATCTGAAAAAAAAAAATACAAAACTTTGTGGATTCTTTAAAATATTATCACGTCTACAATTCCTTTCATTTTAAATTAAAAATAACGAATATAATATTGGTAAAATATTTTTATTTTTTTATTATCATCATTCATTTTCAGACCTACGTATCTATAAATTTTTTAGTTCCTGCATTTTCCAGTTCCTTTTTTTATTATCAAACATTTAAAAATTCAAAGTCTTGGTTTCCTGAATTTACGTATTCTCTAGTTTTATGTTTCTTGAGGTCAACATCTAAATTTTAATTTTTTCTAGATTTACTTTGCTGGGATTTTCAGAATTTCAAACATGAATTTCGAAAATTTCAATCTTCTTCATGAAATGTGTAGAATTCAATGCTAGATCATTTTCATTAAAAAAAATTTTGAAGTAAATATTGTTATTGATTTATTTGTGATTGATACATTCAGAATTCTTTGATACAGTTAAATCAGAATTCCGGAATCTCAACATGTAAAAAATTTGAAGTTGAACATTTGTCTATTTTTCAGTAACAAGGTACAGTTCTTCTATTTTTTCATTTTAGTTTTCAAAAGAAGGTAATTTTATCTCCATTTTTGTCAATAAACTCTTGAAAATTCAAATTTTCACTTTTTTTCAAATCTCGAAAAAAACATTGCATTTTTCGGTCATTGATTTCTTAGACGATATAGCAATTTTTTTTCATCTTATAAAATATCAACAAATACCAAACTTTACGTAAATCATACTATGCTAGAGTTCACGAACTGCTTAGATATTGTTTACATCGAGTTCATATAAAATGCATGTGCACTATATACACAAAATACTTCAAACTGTTAAAATAAGTTGTTTACACGAACTTAACATAAATGGATACCCGAAATTTATATACAAAGAAGTTGTCGAAACAGAAAAAGAAAAAAAAAGAAGGATTACAGTTTGTAATTATAAAATTTCATAAAATATGTTATTGAAATTTTAGAAAAAATCCCAAATTGATCTGAAAAATAACACGCAAAACAGCATGTTTTCGGGGTGCAAAATTTTAAATAATTTAAATAATTTCTCAAAATGGTGACGAAAGAATAGACGAAGGAAAAAGTTACGCTTTATAATTTTTTTTCTGCTGTTTCTTTTTCATTTCGCGGAAGTATTTGCAATTAAAAAACGGTCGCGTTACCTTTGGGAGCCGTATTTAACTTTGTTTAACTAAGTTCTCTTTTCGTTGACAGAACGCCCCGGAGAAATGGTGTGTCAGTGAAGAGATTTATGGAGTTTTTCCCCGACATTACGAGCTGAATAACGCAGTTATAATGAATTTCGATATTTTCTTATTTGGTTGCATGAATTGTGTTCCTTATTTAACGTTTTTTATGGATTTTGAAATTATTGATTTAGATATGATAATTTTAGTGTGATAAATTTTCTAAATGTGAGACATGTTATGTATTTTGATGGTGGCTGTGATTTGGTTGATGACATTTATTTATAAGTATTTGTTTTTTTAAGAGTTTATTTTAGTATTTGTTGAAAGATTATTATTCTTCAGTTAAAAAAAATGTTTTTTGTGGGCATTCGTCTGGAATTTTGAGATCACTAATTTTTTTATCATTAAGTCATCTATTTTTAAAAAATTTTAAAGTTCTACAATTATCTGAACTCATGTGGCAGTTTTTTGGTTTTGAATGTTTTGTACTTAAGTTTATTTATTCCAAAATAAACGTCTTCGAATTTCGAAAATCTTATTCATCATTTTTTACAATTCATGATAAGATGAGTTTTGGAATTGCAATTTTTTTTTATTTCAAAGAATTTTGTCATTCACACATCGAGCGAAAATTCAATTTTCAAAAAAGATAAATTGAATTAAAAAGTTCATAGTGTTATTATAAAGTAGTACTAAAATATTGAAAATAATTCAAAAAATATTCTTAAAAGAAAACTGAAAAATTTGTATCTGGGAAATCTACATTTTTTTGGTAACTCATAAGGAATAACAGTTAATCTGTAAAATTTATTGCTGTTGTAAATTTGAATGGTTGATAAATTTTTTTAGGAAGATGATTACATTGATCTAGTTCCACGTGTCATTTTAAAAATTTTAAATTCAGTCGAACGCTAGAAAATTTTTTTAGATAGTATAGTTATAAAGTAAGGCAATATTTCGAATTCGCTAAAATTTTAGGAGAAACTTTTCATACCAATGTTCTCTGACAATACAATCTGAAAAAAAAAGTTTTTTTTTTAATCAATCTATTGTAGATCTTTATTTCGACTAAATTTACAGACTTCTAATATAGAGATCTATGTGCAAGTAATAATTGTATCTTTGTAGGTACAGACGAAATAAATTTTATTCATTATTTATATTTATTAAGTTACTGGCAACGTCAGTTTTTTACACGAAAACGACTTTGGTGCAAATAACATTTTTAAATATTTAAGATCAATTTTATTCATCCTTCATACTTTTTATTTATTAAATTATGTTTATTATCTTATGAAATGTTATTATTCATATAAAATCAAAAATATATATTTTATGGATATAACTTAGACCTTTATATAACTTGAAGAAACCTCGCAAATATACGTAGACCTACTTGAAATAAAATTAATTTTTTTTCATAATATCATTAATTTTATTATAAATATTTAATGGAGAAACTTCAAATTAAACATATTTTACTGCTTAACCTACTTTTCAATGTTTTATTTCCGTCAAAAAGAAAATTTTATTACACTTTGCAACAAAATTTAAGTTTGAAAAAGTTGATTAGCTCTCATTAGCAAAAATAGATAGTACATGGCCCCAAACGCATATACGTCGGAGCATTTTCAAAAGTTAGCTCTTTATTATGAGTAATTAATTATTGAAAATTCTATATTAAAAATCGTATAACTCCCTCGATTTTCATTCGATTTTAAAAACGAAAAAAGGAAAATTTCTCTTTTAAATTGGGGAACCTGTTTCTGCTGAAAAATTTGTGGAAAGTTGTATTTTTTTGCATTTTTTTGAAAGTTTGCAAAAACTTTCGCAAAGTTCTATTTTCGGGAAAAAGTCATTAATTATTCATTTTTATTAAAATTTTGATTGAAATTTATTTAAAATATTAAAGTTTAGAAAATATTCAAGCTTATAAAATTTTTGTTGAAGTCATTAACTATTATTATTACCGAAAATGCAACGTTGCGAAAATTTTTGCAGACTTTCAAAAAAATGCAAAAATTTGTGCAAAAAATTACAAAAAAATGCAACTTTCCGCAAATTTTTCAACAGTAATAGGTTCCTCAATTTAAAAGAGCGATTTTTCTTTTTTCGTTTTAAAAATCGAATGAAAATTAAGGGAGTTATACGATTTTTAATTTAGAATTTTTAATAATTAATCACTCGTAAACAAAAGATAACTTTTGAAAATGCTCCGACATATATGCGTTTGGGGCCATGTACTAACGATTTTTGCTAATGAGAGCTCATCAACTTTTTCAAACTTAAATTTTGTTGCACAGTGTTATCATTATTTCGTATCTGGTAAACAATTTTAAAGTTTTAGTTTCGCTCATTTTCCAATTTTTGAATGATTTATCTATTAGTTAAAAATGTTGTGTTAATCCATTATTTACAGAATAATTTTATTTAGAGTAAGTAATTTCGAAGTACATAATTTATTTGATGATTTTTTGTTAAATTTTTGCTGGTGAGAATAGTGAAAAATTTTTTGTGGATCATGCATCATTAAACTGACGACACATAAAATTCAAATAAAACAAAAATAAAAACGAAGATTCTAATACATTTAATTCTAACAATTTTTGTTTTATTTTGTGTTTGCAGGTTAACATTATCGTGTTTTTGAAAATGAGTCCGTTCGACTCATTCGGGTTGTAAGTTAGTGTGAGTGAGCGACTCAAAAACATTGTGAGGAGTTGCCAAATCGACACGACTGCACCAAGAAACCAACATGGCGTACATGACTTTGGACACCAATGCTTGGCAGGTAAGAAAATTTTTGGAAAATGGGTTTTATAGTTATAAAGCAGTAGAAAAATGAAATAAATTTTTTAAAAAAATACTGGATTATGAACTCTGACATAATCCGAAATAATCTGACAGTATATTTTATTTTACATCAACGATATAGAAGGTTTGGTTACAAAACCATAACAACTCATAATATTATTTAATTCTTCTTACAATTGAAGAAGTTCAAAAGTTTTGCGATTTCAAAAAAACATTTTGAACAAAAGTAGCTAAACAAAATCATAGGAATCATTTACGAAAAACCAAAAATTACTCTATTATTTATTTATCGGGAAATATGGCTTGATTAATAAAATAAATAATTTTTTCTGTACTGGACATAATCTACTATTCAACGTTTCAATTTGCATCACAAGTTTCCATCCTATTCTTGACAATCAATACTTGGAAACCTGAAACAATTAACAAACCCAATCTAACCCCAAGAATTTAACCTCTAACACAAAATTCGAGAAATAAACGATCAAAATTGCATTTAATTGTTCTGAATGATTAGATCGTAGCGAGATGAACGGATTTCGCTACCGTGAAAATGAAGGTCTCGGGGTTGTTAGCTTTCGCCGCGAACTCTAACATAAATATTCATATATCATTGAAGAGAGCACGTCTTCAATGTCTTAGGCACACGGAAGGTAAGTCGATTAATTCCGGGCTTTAAGCTTCGATCGTCGAGGAAACTATGGGTACCTAATCGTTTTTAAGTTGGGTTTAACCAGGACGAAGGAATGTGGTGACTAGGAAAATCGTCTCGTTAAATATTCTCACGTCGTTGAGAAATAATAACGAATTTTAAATTGGGTGTCATTTGAGAAAAATTGTTTGGACACGGAAAAAAGGGATTGGGTGTATGTTTATTTATAAAATTTTGATGCGTCGGAAATTCTAAACGTTCAATAATAAACGAAAACGGAAAAAATTGGGTTCCCGGTCATTTTCCCGAATCCAAGTTCCTGAAAGGCCATTTTCCCGAAATGTCATTATTCCGAACGTATTATTTCCCGAATGGCCATTTCCCCGAACGACAATTTTCCCGAAAGTATTAATTTCCGAATTTCGGTTGGAATTTCACTTTTATTTCATATTTTATACATTTATAAACTTCATAAGAAGAGTTTTCAATAATAAGAGACATGGTAAAAGTTTGGAATCTTAGAATTGTAAATTTTATTTTATTTCAAAATTAAAAAATTTTAATTTGAAATTTTATTCTAAATTATTCAAAAATACAATATTAAACTTTTATTTATTAATTAAAATTTTTTTTTATAGTTTTGAAATTCAAATATCGTAAATGCGTAATCATGGCATTTCAAGACATTAGGCTGATAGGAAAATTTCCCGTTCAGGAAAATCAAAAACCCTTTGGGAAAACGAACTCGGGAAAAAGACCGTTTAAAAAAACACTTTTCGGGAAAACGGTTTTCGGGAAAATGACCGTTTGGGAAAAAGGCTGTTCGGGAAAATGGTCGGCAACAAAAAATTGTTTCTATCAACTTTTTTAGTAATAGTTATAAATTACTTTTCATATTTAACAAATTTTATTTAGAGCCTTATATTAGGTGGAAACAGAAAAATAATATTTTTCAAGTTTTCGTTTATTTCATAAACGTTTTAACTTCATTCTAATATTTCTATATATCAGTATCGAAAAGATTTATAGAATTCAATGGTACAGTATTAAAAATTTTTATAATGATTTAGTTTATTGATTATTTAGACAACTGTATCTTTTATGTCGGTTATTAGTACTTTTTCGCATATTTTTTTCGTATGATGACGATTTTAACAATTTACCAGTATTTTTCTGATTTTCTATATAGATTTAAAAAAATATATGTTCGAAAATTGAAACTTTTATTAGTTTTTAAATTAATTATTTCTACATAGTTTTTGGTTACTAAATTTCTCAGTATTTTTCATATATTTCTAGTGTTTCTAAAATCATTTTTGACCTTTTCCTTCTGCATAGATCTAAAATCTACTTTATTTTCACGCTTTTGGATACGAATATGAAATCGATTAAAAACGAAATTATTCCTCTTTCACTGTTTTTACATTTGAAGTAAATCGTACAAAAACTTTTGCGTGGAAAATTCATCCCTTTTTTTTGTTCTGAAAAAATTTTAGCTTGGGAGGGAAATTAGTCACAGTATGGCAAAGTTCAATGTTTCCTCGGTTTTAATAGAAAGGGGAGGAAGTATGGGCGAATAACTACCTAAAAAATATGAAGTGACAAAAAAACCTATCCTACAGAGAATTGCAGATCTTGCGTTTAACTTATTTTTTCAATAATTATTGTTATATATTTTCTTAAGGTCCGAATCGCCTTGTAATGGCGTTGAAAATTTGTTTTTTTTTCAACGTCTAAAAAACGTTAATAAATAAATAATTCATTTTTGAAAATCTGAATCAATTTAAATTTTACTTAAAATCACATTGAATCACGTTCAAATTACAGTTTTTTCTTTCGAGGCCTAAACTTCATTGAAATATTGTTTGTATTTTTCTTTTATCTTTTAAGGTTTTAATTACGTTGAATTAACGATTAAATCTGATTCTCGATTAAATCTGATTCTCTCTACGTTTAAATCGCGTGAAAACAGAGCTGAAATGAACGTAATTCATTCATACTATATTTATGGAAAGTTTGATTAATATTTTATTAATCATAATTCATTGGATTCAATTTCATTTGATTTTAGTTTTGATTTTCAAATTGACCAATTTTTTGATTTGGCAACAAAAAAGATGTTGAAGAAACAGCACATCTTTTTGCTGCTACAGCAAATCTTTTTTGTTTGTCTGTAACTCGGTTTTTTAGGGACTTATATTAACGTCATCATTCAAATTTTTTCACGCCTTTGCGAGCACGGTTTGAGAGGAAACTTTGGACACACTCGAAATCAGGGAACATGAAACAAATAGCAAATGCAGTCAAGTAGCACTCTCTCACGGGATCGAAATATTGTAGTGTTATACACTTCTGCGGTGGGCTGAGTGTATTTACGCGGCAGATTCGGGAGCTGCTCGTGCTGTGGGAATAAAAGTATTAATCCTGTGAATGCGTTCCCTTGTTATTTCTGGCAGAGACACAATCATTCATTCATCACGGCCGCGTGACCGAATCGGGCTTTATTAGAAAACGTGTAAATAAGTAGCTTCTCTCATATCTCTCTTGGACAAATACGCATTGTGAGATCCTCGATGCAACTTAAATGAATACAGAAATATCAACAACAAAAATAAAAAAACTGTTTTGAAAATTTGTGCATTTTGAATTGAAGGTGCACCGAGCATAACGCGATATCCGCGTGACTCCTCGTATCCTAGTAGGCAAGGGAGGGGATGACTAGCGATGTTCGACCGAGTAGCGGCGAAGATTTAATCCGAAACGAAATTTGGAAATCGCGATATCTCGGTTGCCTCTGGTCAGATTGACATCATTTTTGGCGCAAAACATTCGTAAATCTTTAGAACAAAGTTTTTTCAAGTTTTATTGAAAAAAAGTAATAATAATTTTTGGATTTTGAGGAAACCTTTATAATATGATTTCCGAAGCTCCTTACAATGAATTTAGAAGGTTATTTTCGAAATCCAATAGTTATTATTATTGTTTTTTTCAATAAAACTTGAAAAAACTTTGTTGATTTTTTTAGTTTATATGTCGTAACATTTTAATACTCTGTTTAGCTCAGCAGTAGCGCTAAAGATTTACGAATTTTTTGCGCCAAAAATGATGTCAATCTGACCAAAGGCAACCGAGATATCGCGATTTCCAAATTTCATTTCGGATTAAATCTTCGCCGCTACTCGGCCGAGCATCGCTAGTCATCCCCTCCCTTGCCTACTAGGATACGAGGAGTTACGCGGATATCGCATTATGCTCGGTGCTTCTTCAATTATAGTAATTGTTATGATATATTAATATTCAATTTTTATTTTCAAAAATAGGTAGAAAGATTTGGGAATATAAATTTAAAAATTTTTGATTCTTTATGAGCGTACTAACCAATTTGCATGTTAGTTTGTGGTGCACGAGAATTTGGAATGATATTTCAAAAAAAACTTTTGCGTAACCGCCTAGCGAGTATCTACATATTATGTAGATGTAATGTAAGGATCTGGAAAATTTTGTACAGCAATTGGAATGAAAATTATAAAACAAAAAAATGATTATGAAATTCTCAATAGAAATTTTTTTACTTGGTATAAAAGAGTTTTCGAATTTTATTAAAGTTTTCAAGATAATTCTAGAATTTTGTAGGTTTTGGTAATGAGTTTTCTGCAGGCGTGGATCCAGGGGGGGGAGCTCAATTCCCCCCCCCCCCAAAATTTTTTTTGTTATTTAATAAATCGAATTTGAGAGTTTGATGACCTTTTTTTTTGTTTTTAGAAATCAAAAGATGAAAATTCTGAAAACGCCCCCGAAATTTTTTTCTGGATCCGTCCCTGATTTTCTGAGTTCCCAGATCACATAACAAAAAATCAAAATTGTTGACCTTTTAGATTTATAGGGTTTGATTTTCAAAAAAATGAGAAACCTCAAAATAATATTTTTTTAAACTTTAAATAAAAAAATTCGTAATTTGCAAATCTCTAAATCCAAATGGAACTTTCGGAAAATATTGAAATCTTTAAAGTAAAAAAAGTTAGAGATCGCTGTTTTGAACGAATATAATTAATAAAAAATTTGTTATTGAGGTCATGCTTTTATTATTTTTACTTAAAATCAATAAGATTTTACACGAATATAACAACTTGTAAATTACTAGAAAATTCAATAAGGGAGGCTTTCTCTCAGGTTGGATTTCGAATTTCTGTAATTTTTAAAATCCAGAGTTGCACATTTTGTGATTGTCAAGTCCCTGAGACTCAAATTTTTTTTATAATACTTTTTGTATTTATCATATCTTTTTAGTACTTATACAACTTGAAAGATTTTACGGTATTATTACAAATTTCTTTGCAGCTGTCAGGAATTCGATGCTGTAGGAATCCAAATTTTAAAATTTTAATAATTTTAGTGATTTTCGAGAAAATGATTACTACACACATTTAAAGTATGTATTCCATAGACATTGAGAATTTTTACATTGTATTTTGTTTATCGAACTTCCTTGTATTTTTTTTTATAGATTTCTAATATTTGACGTTATAGTATTAGCAAATGCCAACGATTTTGATTTTTTAAATTGATTCTTTAGAGGACAGTATTTTTCATATAAATGTATTTCGTAGATTATTTTGTATATTTTTCGTATTTTTTAAATTTAGAAAAAATTTTCTGTTATTTTTATGGTTTTCTAGATAGATTTACAAAATTATGTGTTATAGAATTCAAAGTCTTGTAAATTTTTGAGAAAATAATCTCTACATAGTTTTTGATTGGTGTCTAGTATTTCTCGAATTTTTTAAAATGCATGAAAGTTAAAAGGATTTTTGTATTTTTATGAATTTTTTATATTTTTGTCGAGTGTTAAATCGTTCTCTAGAATCGAGTCTAGAATCCGATGCTCTAGAATTCAAACTTCTAGTTATTTATATTTTATTATTTTTTAATATTAATATTAATATTAATTAATATTAATTAATTATAATTTTATTAATTAATTAATTATTAATTAATTAAAAATATTAATTAAAAATGAATAAATCTAAAAATTAAATTAAATTAAATTTAAATAAAAAAATCTAAAAATTAAATTTAATTAAATTTAATTAAAAAAAAATTAAATTTAAATAAATCTAAAAATATTAATTAATTAATATTAATATTAATATTGATATTAATATTAATATTTATATTATAGGAAGATCATATCCATATTCATTTTTCGAGTTTGAAAGGTTTTTTCGATTTTCTAATTTTTTTTGTATTCATAAAATTTTTTATCGTTTATTAGTATTCTTAATGATTTCTAGTATTTCTATATATTGCGAGATATATTGTTAAAGAGTTTGATGCTCAGAATTTGAAATTACATACATAGAACGTAAGTATTTGCTAGGATTTTTCAAAAAACAATTTTTTTTCACCGAACTTTATAACTGTTAGTATTTAAATCTTTAGAGTTTGTATTATTTTAAAGTTCTTATAATTTTCTTATGAATTCTCGTCTAGATTTGTAGAATTTGACGCCATGTTTTAAATTTATGTAAAATACATAGAATTTTCCTGGATTATAGTTTTTCTTAATTAATCGCTGGGTTGAAACAATTTTCTCTATTTCTATTTTCTACGTTTTTCTAGTCGAAAATTTAAAATTAGAATTGTTTTGAAAAAACTTCTGCTGAAACTATATATGATTGTTATTTCCACTAATTAAATTTTGTTTAATTTTGAGAACTTACGCATAGAACCATTTGCTATGTTCTTAAGATTTTTGATAATATTTACTCATTTTATTATTTATAATCATTGTTTTAACTTCATTTTGTCTGATAACTTCTACATTTATATTTTTAATATTCATTATCATAAATTTTTCTATTTTATTTTATATTTCTTTCGAATTTTATGAGGAATTCGAACCTCCAAAATCCCTCTTTGCCTACAAACCTGATGTTTACACTTTTTATTTTGCATTCAAAGGATTTGGAAAAAAAGCGAATATACGATGAACATTTTGGTCAATTCTAGCCAGTTCAAGCCCATACAATAAGCGAGTGTTGTTTAATTCGCTGATAATACGAGCGCGGTTGGCTCCGTACGTACCCACTCGTGGTACAATGGCGGACACTTTAGAGGGCATGAAACACAGTTTTCTATAATGCAGAAAGCAAATTCTGGCGCAGCGCACACATGTAAACGGGGGAGATTACCATTGTCCACTTTTCTCAAATATTTATCGAGGTTTTGTTTTTTCTTCTTTGACACGTTCGCGAGCGTCTGTTTTAAGAGGCATTTTTCAATTTTTCATTTCACATTGTTATTCGAGAATTTTTCAAAATCGAGAACTTTGACAAGTATTAGGACTTTTGGTTAGGAAGTAGGGAATTCGGAACTGGTATATTTATTTTAAAAAACTTTTCGAGATACTTTTGTTCTGCTGATTCAAACGATTTTCAGCTAATTCTCAAGAAATTCGAAATATATTTTCCGACAATTGAAAGCAACTTTTGACGTTTTCTGAAAGTTACGAAAAATTTTGAGTCATTTTTCAGTTTCTTAAAATTTATAAATCAGTGTAACAATGATTAATCAGGGAATACTGAATCTGACATTTTAATTTGACTGAAAATTTGATTTCCTTCTTAAATTATAATATTATCATTATTATATTTTATTATTTAATAATAACTGTTATTATTTTTTATTAAATTGAATATTTTTTTTTACTCATTATGTATAATTTTTTTGATATTTATTATTTATTATTATTTATTATATAATACATATTATATATATATATCATTTAAAATAAGTAAAATTATGTGGTTTTAAATATTTCCTCATTTATTAAAGAAACATTTATTTTAGTAACTTGAAGTTATTGATTTCAATAAATAGGAAAGAAGAAAAAGGTCCTTTCATGAATTATTTTCTTCTTCAATTGATTTAAAAGATAGAGTTTTTAAAATTTATTTTCCAATATTTATCAGAAATAAATTAACTAAAATGTCGGAAAGAGAATCATAAAAAAAAAAGATAAAACTCGACTCATTTTCAAGAAGTATCGAGTAGATGAGCTAAGCTGGTTCTGGACCCGGGGTCCTACTATCTGTAGTAGGACATTTGAAGATTCACTTTGTGAAACTTCTTATGTATGCTAATGGTGAAGTAGCTGGGTTCGAGTTGACTGAGTCAGCGGGATAAAGTTTTTTTATCATATAGGGGGTAGAAATATATAATATTATTTATCAATAATTTTCAATAATATTAATTCTATTTAATATGCTTTTTATATGTATATTTTTTGATATTTTTTATTTTTTTCTAATACTTTCCAGGTATTATTTCTATATATCACATATTTATTATATAATAATAATAATCATTATCATTTCAATGGATCATACTATTTTTAATTTAATTTGAAAATCTGAAATTCAGACGATTCTCTGCATTACTGAATCAGTTCAGTAATGTAGTGAAGTTTCAAAGTTCATGTTCCATGGAACGTCGATTCATGATGGAACAATAATAAAAAAGCAATTTGTCTTCTCTTGCGATTTTCTAGTGCATCCCTAGCCGAAAACCGTCATGCGATTACACTAATTTGGGTATCATTTATTTTTCATTCCGTCCCTACCCTTTGCTTTCATCCCGCGCTGTATTAGCACGAAACCCCGTTATCGTCGACGTACCCCGTGCGACAATCTTTAAAGTGCGGCGGGTTTTTGATGTATCAGCCAACTGTTCCTTCTTCTCTGCGATGCAAAGCAGTGAATCACGAATTATATACGTCGAATAATAACAATTAGCTGATAGAAATTTCATACATTGAACAAGAAACGTGCTTTTCGAGAACGAGTTTCACCCATGCTGAAGCAATGGGCGTTTAGATATATGATTTATTAGATTTTGAGAACTCTTTATGGTTCTGTTTTTTTTTTTTTTTTCAACGGAGAATAATTGAATTTGAAAAGGATTTTCTAGGATTTGTACTGTATTAAACAGAATTTTGAAGAATATAAAATGATTATTGTATAGCGAATTTCGATAAAATTTCTAACGATTTTTAGAAGCTTTGAAAAATCGAAGCAAACTCGTGTCGAGGAAAATATTAAAGAAATTTCACTTATTGATGGAAAGTTATTAGGATTTTTTCTTTTTCAAGAATTTTCGAAATTTTGAAGAATTCGGATCTTATTCTTTGTATTTTTGAAAAAAATTTGTTAATTACATGACTTTCTTAAAAGCTTGGAGAATAACGGACAATAATTTTTAAATTTGATGTAGTAATATGATTTCTAATAAAAAGAAATTTTTTAAATTATTAATTGCACGTTTTTGGAATATACAGCATTTTAAGCTGTATTTGAAAATCTACCTTCAATTTTTATAATCTTGAAAGATTTCCGAAGAACTTGAGAGGGCTTTTCTTTGTAAATTTTTTGATGATTATATTAAAACATGCTTCGCTATGAACTTTTTACGAGAAAAAAATTGTTGATCAATACATTCATTCTTGAATCATTAAAATATTAAATTGACTTTATGAATGTTCGGTAATCACTGAAATATTCTATCATGATTGGGCATTTTCGAGAATAACATTCAGATTTTGATTGTTTTTAATAATCAAGCAACTCAATTTTGAAATATTTCTTGAAAAGTTAAGAATAATTTTTTGTTATATGAATTGCTACATTTTTTCTAGTAACTCTGGTTTCTATAACTATTTTTAAAAATTTATAGTTTAAAGTAGCATTTCATTGATTTTTTTTTAATTTTATTCGAAGCCTTAATTATTTTCCAGAAATTCAAACAACTTGAAAAAATCGTATACTTAAATCATCGATTGAATTTTAGATGTTTGATAAAGTTGTAAATTAATTTCTATGATTTTTTTTTATTTTGTCAAAGAAGTACTTTTATTTCGAATCATCAATGTATTGTATTAACTTTTGGGATTCTTGTCCATACAATTTTTTATAAAGTAAAACTGTATAAAGTGTTTGATTTTTTAAAAATTGTTATCAAATTAAAAAAAAATTTTTTCATCACATTTTTATTATAATTCTTTCAATTGTTCATAATTTTTAAAATTTACTTTACCATTACTTACTTTCGGAAAAAAGAATCAATATTTTCAAAAGTCTCACTTATTGTCTATTAATTTTTTTGTCCTTGGGGAATTTTTCTTTGTAAGTACCTCAAGTTAAGAAACTATAATATATAATTACAGATTTTTATTTAGCTCTATAGAATTAGATGCTTTAGGAATGTAAGTTATCAAACTTTAATATTTTCATAGATTTTCAAGGACACTATTAATAAATAAATATCAAGTATTTCTTGGAGTTTAAAAATTTTCTAGCATTCTTTCACAATTTAATGCAGTCAAGTAAGAAGTTTTTTGAATTGTATGTATGTATTTGTTCAGATTTTTCTTAAAACAGTTCTTTTATGTAATTCAATCAAAAATATATTTTTTTTTTTTGGATTCGCATGATTCAAACCAGGGAACCCAAACTGAACGCAGAAAAGTTGTTTGTCTATTATTTTCTATTCTTTTAATTAATTTCTATTTGGATGTCTAGAATTAAATACTCCAGCGTTTAAAGTCTTTGAGATTTTTTAGCATTTTCATAGATTTTAGTTTTTTTTTTTCAATGTGTGGTTTGACATAATTTTCCAAATTTTCCTCTCCTACGTTATCCGAGCCTAACATTTAAAATTATAAGTTTATTCGAAAAAAAAAATTCTTGTTAAGCTAGAATTGTTATTATTTTTAATTGAGTAAATTTGAAAATGTATAATATCGTTTAACCATAAGAATCAACATAAAACCATTCGTTACGTTCTGTATATTTCAGTAAGTACTTTTTCAATAACTTTTACTTATTTTATTATTTATTAATGTTATTCAGATACATCAATTTCTCAAACTTGTATTTTATTATTCGTAATCATAACTTATTTCTATTCTTACTTAAAATAATGACAAATTTTATTAGTATTACCTCGGCCTACGCAATTGCAAACCGCGGCAAATAATGACTCTAAAAATGCTCAATGCACGAAAAACTTTTGCTCGAGTGACAGCCAGCGGGCAAAAAGTGCAGTCAGTTAAGGGCCAAAGCGAGGGCGGCGTCAAAACCGAGTTAGTCAAATTAAGCATGAAATAGAGCCTGGTTACTCCACCGCAGTGTCTATCCCAACAACCCCCGAGTGTCGTCCAAGCTGTCCTGCGACGGCTGATTACCTACCCTCCCAAAACTCGATCTTTTGTGCGTAAACGGCTTTCGGAGCCCGGCTCTCGCCCTCGCGATTCAAGACCTTTCGGTACCTGACAAGCTTCGCCCCCCCCCCCCATCCTTCATTCCACCTCACCTTCCAACCGCCAGCACATCAAAAAATAAAGATAATAAATGAAAATAAATGAAAATGAAAAACAACCTCCACATCGGGCCCGGGAATTGACAAACAAAAAGGCGCATCCTTTTTCTCATTAGCGGTGCTTTGAACTAAACCGCCCACGTTATGACAAACTAGATTAATTTTCTGTCCAGAGCGAAGATGCCGACTCTTCTTCGATCGTTTGTCAAGAAATTATAACTGTCAGGAGCCTTTCTTTATAGCCCTTGCAAACTTTGTTTCTTATGAAATTCTTTGGGGGAATTTTCAAAATTGGAATTGTTTTAATGGGAATGTTGACGGATTTAGAATTGATTTGGGCGTCAACAGAAAAAAAAAGAAAATAAATATTCATAAATTAACGATTCGTAAGTTCGGAGAATTTCGAATTTCGAATATTCATAATTTTGAAAACTGAAAAGAACTTTTGCAAAGCATTTATTATTTGAAGGATTTCAAAATTGGAATTTCCAAAATATTTTTTTTTGTTTTAAAAATCCAAAGATTCAAAAGTTCTGAACGCAGAAAGTAATTATTATCAAAAGTCGATTGCACCAAATATTTATATAAAAATAACAAAAATACGAACAACAAACATACAGATACAGAAAAACTGAACAAAAATAATAATCGATTGTAAGAAAAATTGTTTAAAGGTCATTTCATTTCAAATCCATTTTGTTTCGAACACAGAATTTTCGAAATTTCCCCAAACGAAGCCGCCCACTCGAACTGCAATCCCATATTGATTCACTCGATGAAATAAATCCAGGGTGCGCATAATTATCACTTAATTTACCTGCTTCATTAGCATGGGCTGTAATCTTTTCCCGGTCGTTTGTTCTCGTAAGCGAGAGAAATGATTTTGAAAATATGCATAGAGGCGACAGTGAAGAAAAAAGTCGAAATGGGTGGGGGTTCAAGGGATTTATAACTCACGTCAGGCAGGTAATTAGGCGCTTTCGGCCAGCTGTAATGGAGCGCTAAGCCCGGGCAAGCAAGATCCTTAACTTATTTAAATGAACCAGTAACCCATGTCCACGTCCAGCGCGGGCCAGACGTGGGGCAATATAGAAAAAGCGTTTATAAGATACTATTTCGGGGCCTAGTTACTTCATTTTCGTTTTTTCTTTTCGCGGATCGAAAATGCCATACTTACAATTAGCTTTTGTAATAATATTCCGTGTAGAAAAAAAAAGCATATTCGCTTCGTTCTCATTTTTGGAGGTTTTTCGGAGAAGGAAGAAAAAGGAGGAATCGGTAAAAGGAGACAATTTGAGAATTTCAAAGAATCCTTAAAAAATGCACTAATGGTAAAAAATCCTCGCTTAATCATTTTCATAAATTCTACCTTTATGCTCTTCTCATCCTCCTTTACTCTCCACAAATTTTTTTTATTCTCCTAAGATCCTTATTTTGTGTATAGTCCAGTTCAACAAAAAAAAAAAAAAAAAAAAAAAAAAACTTGGGGGTGTGTCGTTGGACACCCGGTAGAAGTGGAACACCGCGTTATTTTGTTCGCTTTCTGTAATTTTGTTCTCTTTCTGTAATCTGCAATAATGCAATGAGTATAAATATGTCTATTTATAACAGCTATCCTTGTTATCCATACAAAAAATTGTGCAAAAATTTGTTTAAAAAGATTGTTTGAACAAAAGTATTTTACAACAGCAATGTCAAATTCTAACTCATACACCCAAAAAACCATGAAATAGACATTTACGTTGTAAAAATAGAATTGTTAATAAATTTGTTTGAATACAATGTTTAAACAAAAAAATTCTACAAAAACAATGTCGAATTCCAACTCAGCAACCTAAAAAACCACGAAATGCATATATGTTGTGAAAATAAGTTTGTTAATTGATTTGTTTGAATAAATTGTTCAAACAAAAAAATTTTACAAAAACAATGTCGAATTCAAACTTAGCAATCTAAAAAACCATGAAATGGACACATATGTTGTGAAAATAAGATTGTTAATCAATTTGTTTAAGAAGATTGTTTAAACAAAAAAATTTTACAAGACCAATGTCAAATTCAAACTCAGGAACCTAAAAAACCATGAAATGGACATGTGTAATGTGAAAATAAGATTGTTAAAAAATGTGTTAAAATATAATGTTTAAACAAAAGAATTTTACAAAAACAATGTCGAATTCTAACTCACTAACCTAAAGAACCATGAAATCGACATATATGTTGTGAAAATAAGATTGTTAATCAATTTTTTTAAATAAATTTTTCAAATAAAAATATTTTACAAAAACAATATCAAATTCAAACATTGCAACTTAAAAAAACCACGAAATGGACATATATATTGTGAAAGTAAGATTGTTAATAAACTTGTTTAAACAGATTGTTTAAACAAAAACATTTCACAAAAACAATGTCAAATAGCAACTCAGCAACCTAAAAAATCATGAAATGTACATATATATATTGTAAAAATAAAATTGTTTAAAAATTTGTTCTAATAATTTGTTTTAACCAAATAATTTCATAAAAACAATGTGGAATCCTTAATCAGCATCCAAAAAAAAAAAAAATTAAAAAAAAAAAAGAAAATTGAGGAAAAAAATTTTTTGAATAACAATTAACAAATCTTTATTAATTTTTTATGATATTTGTAAATGATCTCTATCGTCCAAACGCCAACTTTTCGCCAACTTGACAGCGTGACGCTGTCGTTACGGATTTACCCCCCAGGAAAAGAAGTTCCACTTCAACAAAAAAAATCATACTCGGTAAATTTTTGAAAAAATTGACGCCTTGGGTCATCAATAAACAAACCCCAAAAGGATTTTGAAAGTTTAGTTCAACTTTTTGAGTTTTTTACAATAATAAATATAAATTGGGAAACCCCTCAAATACGTCTAATTTTGTTTTGTTCCGTCCTCCCGAGAAAATATATTTTAGATTTTCATAATGATCGTCAATCATAATTTACGATGAAATATTCATTATATTTCGTAGAAATTAGAGGAATTGGTTCAAATAAAATTTATAATATCATCAAAAAATTGTATAATTTCAAGTTCAAATTATTATAATGGAAAATTTTCTTATAATAGGAGAAAGTAGGGTAATGACGGCATAGTTTTCATTCGGCATCAAAACATCTAAAAATTGGCATTTTTCATCAAATAAAAGTTAAGATCACAAGTGTAACTCAAATGCTAACGAAGTATATCGGTAGATTTAAAAAATTTTGCTCGAAATTAAAAAAAAGTGGAATTTTTAAAAAAAAGTTGGTTTTTGTCATATAGAAAAATGGTGGGGTAATGACAGCCACTCTCAAAAATCAACAAAAAATCGCACAAATATCAACACAAATCGCTGTGAATGCTTAATTAAGGTTCTGTGAAGGAAAACAAATGGAAATTCGACATTTTTGTTATTATAACTTTATTGATAGCTCACAAAAAGCGCAAGAGAAACGAAATGGAAACATATTGAAAAAAATGCCTTAAACTTAGAATGCAATTACATTAATTTTCATCGTCATCATCGACATCTGAGTCGCAGTTATGGCATGTA
>JAPYZL010113438.1:0-10771 GCA_030522825.1 Platygaster orseoliae
GAGTTACACTTGTTATCTTAACTTTCGTTTGATCAAAAATGTCAATTTTTAGATGTGTTTTGATGCTGAATGAAAACTATGCCGTCATTACCCCACTTTTCCCTGATAATAAAATTTTTTTCAAGAACAAGGCATAATTTATTAGAGAAATCAAAAAATTTCATCTTTTTTAAAAATTTTTTTCAAAGGCCTGAGTATATTTTCTCCTTTTTTTTCGTTCCATGATAAATAATATTTTGTATCTACTAAAAAAATGACATATTAGAATTTCGTTTTTCCACACTGAGAGAAAAATGTAGTACCTTTTACTAAAAAATATAGTAATATGGGAGAGAGATGAGATTTTACTATATACAGTATCGCATTATTCAAAAAATTTGTATTGTACTCATTGGCATAAAGTATAGTAATTCTAGCTGTACGTTTTAATGAAACTCATATAATATGTAGAGTAATACTTATAAAAAATGTAGAAATTAATTTTATGTAAGGTAATTTCCCATTTCTTGTATATTGAGAACTGTTATTCACTAAAGTAAAAAATACAATATGTTTAGTATTTTTTACTATATATTAACTTATGATTGCGATATTTGACGTTTTTTACTGTATGGTAAAAATGAACCGGTATAATATATGAAAAGTCAAAATAATATGTTAGATTTTCCTAGAATATAGTAATTTTTCCAATATTTATAGAACAAATTACTAGGTTCTTTCTCAGTGTATAAAACGACAGAAAAAAATATACTTGGATCAAAAATCAAATTTGAAAGAAATTACAAAATAAGATCAAGTGTGTCAATAGATCCTTTTTAGTAATATCAAAGAAACAAGTCTCATCAGCCTGAAAACTTTTTTCTGTCACACACCGAGAGAAAAATCTAGTACTTTTTACTAAAAAATATAGTAATGGAGGATCGAGATGAAATATAGTAAATTTTACTGTATATAGTTTTGTATTATTCAAAATATTCGTATTTTAGTCATTGTCATATAGTTTAGTCATACTTATGAAAAAATGTAGAAATTATGATTATGTAAGGTAATTTCCCATATCTTGTATATTGAGAACTGCACGGTGAAAAATTTTTGGTTTCAGCAACCATTGATTTAGTAAAATATGAGCTCACCAAAGTTTTGGGTAGTACAACCAAAACTTTAGGCACGATAACCACATTCTTGGTTATTGCAATCAAAATACCAGTCATCAAAATTGAGCATTAGTTGCTGTAACAGAAACTTTGGTTGTCATAACTAAAGTTTTGGTTGTAGTACCCAAAACTTTGGTGGGTCCATATTTTATTAAATCAATGGCTGCTGTAACCAAACCAGTTCTATAAAGTGATGAATATTATAATGTATCATTAATAAATAAATAATTTTATAAATCGCTATAATATATGAAAAATTAAAATAATATTGTAAATATTCCTAGAATATAGTAATTTTTCCAATATTTATAGTACAAATTACTAGGTTTTTTTCTCAGAGCAGGGAAGGAATTAAATGGCGTGTTCTTTCCTCTCGCCAAATACACTGGGGGAAGTGGCACGACCGCTGCCCCCCTTCCTGTAGGTGATTTTCTGGCTCTGCGAAATATATACAAGAGAGAGAAAGAGAGAGTGAGAGGGGGAGAGGGAGAGCGTGTGTGCGCGGGGCCCGGTCCCATCTTCGCAAAAACGTAGACTTTTGTTGCCCATTGTGTCGCCGTTGAGCGCTTCGTGACATCGCAATTAACGCCGGACAAAGAATAAGCGCGGGGCGTATTTTTTCGGCAAATTCAGCGGGTGCACTCATTTTTTCAGTGCGTTTCTTTTTCTTTTGTAGACTTTCACGATGCCATTTTTACGCACCGATATGTATCGATTCGTGGAATAGTTATTTTCGTACTCGGGAGCTAGAGCCAATTTTGGCGATAGCTCACGATTGCGAACAATATTTTTTATCACGATAGCCTCAAAGTCACGTCAAAATGTCAGTTTTGAGGTTAGAGTGATGAAAAATAATTTATTTATGCATTCAGGAATGAAATAATTATACAAGTTTACTTTTATCAAAGTTGCTGGCTCTCAAAGTTTGACATGTAGTCTGAAGAATTACCAGTTATAAATCTGCAAGAAATTATTTATAATAATTTATTTTATTTTATTTTGTAGTCTTTCAAGATGCAATTTTGACGCATTGCTATCTACATGGAGAGAACTGGTTTAGTTACAGCAACCGTTGACTCAGTAAAATATGGACCCATCAAAGTTTTGGGTATTACAATCAAAACTTTGGTTATGACATCCGAAGCTTCTGTTATAGCAACTAATGCTTAATTTTCATGACTGATTATTAAGTTGCAATAACCAATCATTTGGTTATCATGCCTAAAGTTTTGTTTGTATTACCCAAAACTTTGGTGGGCTCATATTTTACTAAATCAATGGTTGCTGTTACCAAAAATTTCTCTCCGTGTATAGATTCGTGAAAAGTAATTTATTTATACATTCATGAATGGAGTAATTATACAACGAAAAGTCTAAGTTTAACTTTTTTTAAATTTTCACAAGTTTAAAAATCGATAACATTAAATCCTAGAGCATTGAATTATGGAAATTTCTATAGAAATTCATGAAAATAACATGAAATCCTTTGAATTGTTCAGATATTGACGAAATACGAAAATACTTGTAGTACTTGAAATTCATGAAGTATTAGAAATCTATGAAGACGATTATTTTAAAAAAATCAATTTAAATATCAAAAAAGTATCGAATTTCGAAATCAAGAGCATTGAATTCTAGAAATCTATGTATTTATACATAAAAATACTAAAAATATTTAGAAATATTAGAAGATCCTCAACAACTTTATAAAATACAAAAAAATATAAAAAATGCTAAGAACAAGAAAAATCTTCAAAATACTACAAATTTATATAGAGACGATTTCATCAAAAATCTACAAAATTACTCTCAGTAATTAAAACTTTGAATCCTATGGCATCAAACTGAATTTACCATTAAATCGTTTAAATTGTTTAAATACTGAAGAAATACAAAAATACTTGTAGTACATGAAATTCATCAAGTATTAAAAATCTATGGAGTCGATGATTTCTAAAAAAATCCATTTAAATACTAAAAAAGTATCAATTTTTGTAATCAAGAGCATTTAATTCTAGAAATCTATTTATCAATAAGTACATAAAAATACTAAAAATATTTAGAAATAATAGGAGATCCTCAAAAATTTTATAAAATACACAAATATATATAAAATACTAATAAGAAACATTTTTTAAATACTACAAATTTATGTAGAGACGATTTCCTTAAAAATCTACAAAATTAATATTAATCTTTAAAACTTTGAATCCTAGAGCATCAAATTGAATTTCCCATGAAATCCTTTGAATTGTTTAAATACTAACGAAATACGAAAAATACTTGTAGTATCCGAAATTCATGAAGTATTAGAAGTCTATGACGACGATAATTTCTGAAAAATTAATTTAAATATCAAAAAAGTAGCGAATTTTGAAATCAAGAGCATTGAATTTTAGAAATCTATGTATAGTTACATAAAAACACTAAAAATATTTAAAAATAATAGAACATACTCAAAAATTTTATAAGATACAAAAATATATACAAAAATACTAAGAATAATAAAAAATTTTAAAATACTACAAATTTATGTACATTTCCTCAAAAATCTACAAAATTACTATCAATCTTTAAAACTTTTGAATCCTAAAGCAATGAATTCAATTTACCATGGAATCTTTTAAATTGTTTAAATACTGATTTAATACGTAAATACTTGTAGTACCTGAAATTCATGAAGTATTAGAAATCTATCAAGTCGATAATTTGTGAAAAATCAATTTAAATACCAAAAAAGTATCGAATTTTGAATTCAAGAGAATTGAATTCTAGAAATCTGTATTAATACATAAAAATAGTAAAAATATTAAAAAATAATAGAAAATCCTCAAAAACTTTATAAAATACAAAAATATATGAAAAATAATAAGAATAAGAAACATCTTTAAAATACTACAAATTTATGTAGAGACGATTTCCTCAAAAATTTACAAAATCATTACTATCAATATTCAAAACTTTGAACCCTATGGCATCAAATTTCATTTACCATGAAATCCTTTGAATTATTTAAATAATGACGTAGTACAAAAAATACTTGTAGTATCAGAAATCTATGAAGACGATAATTTCTAAAAAATTCATTTAAATACCAAAAAAGTATCGGATTTTGAAATCAAGAACATTGAATTCTAGAAATCTGTGATCAATACATAAAAATACTGAAAATATTTAGAAATAATAGAAGATCCTCAAAAATTTTATAAAATACAAAAAAATAAAAATGATTAGAGTAAGCAAAATCTTACAATACTACAAATTCGTATGTAGATTTCCTCAAAAATCTACAAAATAACTTATCAATCTTTAAAACTTTAAATCTTAGAGCATCAAATAACAAAAATTTATATAGCAATCCATAAGAGTACAAAAAAATCATAAATAGTTTCATTATTATGAATAAATGCATCAAATACTACAAATCTATGCAGATCTAAATCACTTCAAAATCTATCAATCTTTAAACTCTACAACAAAAATTTAGATTTAAATATATAGAAATCCATACAAATATGAGCTAATTATTGGAATGGTATAAGTACTAAAAAGTGTTGCAAATGAGATATTATTATTTTATTAGAAAACATATATTCAAAAAAGTACATGTTTGAGCATCGCTCGTTCATTTCTGAGATCGAATTATATTCCATAGTCAAAAAATATGTTAACATTGAACATTTCTTGAAAGTTTAAAATATTTTTCATGCTTTATTCGAAGGCAAGTCGTGCAATCAACAAGATGCCAAAAAAATTATTCTGTATACGCAAAAAAAGTTCTCATGGCGCATTACAAAACACCTGACGCTTTTAAAGCACAAAAGACCGAAACTCCCGTGGAATACATGTGCGGAAACCGGAAGTCGTTTTAATTTCGCCGACAAAAATATTTCTGCGATTGATTCTTCGATACGTTCGTTTACAATAATAAATTATGATGAAAAATTTACACAATGTATAGATTAAAAACAATTTTGATAATTTAAAACAACTTTCCTGATACTATCGCCATAACGAAAATTTTTATGTTGAAAATTGATGAATTATTACGTTATTTATACAAATACTCATATTATTATTTAAATTTTATAATAGGAGTGTATTTTTACTTTTTTTCCATCGCAGTTCATTAGAATCATAATTTTACAACAAAACCACTGAGAATTAGTGAATTAAAAATTTATATATTTATTATTATTTATTTCATATTATTCATTACATATTTTATATCAGCGAATAAAATTTTTTTCAAGTGGAAGTTAAAAAAAACCGAAAAAATGTCGAAATCGAATCAGTTTTTTAATTCTTTATTTCTGCAATATCGGGATTTGATCAATTTCGTTATTATGATAGTATGGTAATAAAATTATTTATTTTTTTTATGTTTCATGCAGTTAATGCAATTATTGAAATATATATAAAATGATTATATATTTGTTGATACTATCAAATAAATAAATAAATAAAAATAGTAATGTCACTCATGACTCAGTTGTGATGCAACTGATTAATCAGTAATAATTTTCTGATAGATCAGTAAGAGTAAATTAAAAGTTTTACGATTGATAAAGTTTACATATTTTTTTTTTAAACAGTTGTTGAAAAGATCACTGAAAATAACAGTAATTTTTCCACTGTTTAAGATCAATAAAGATGAGGATTTACTGATAAAACAGTAGCTTAGAAAAATATTAGTGAACAGAATTAGAAAAGAATGAAAAAATTTTAGACATGACATTTTGAAAGAATTAAAAATTTTTTTTACTAATTGTTGATTTCATTCAACTCATTCATATACATTACATATTAAAATAAAAAACAAAACTAAAAAAGATTTAGAAAAGTATCAGTGAATAAAAGTATCAGTGAAAAAACAGTGATTATTCCACTGTTTGAGATCAACAGAGAAATTTACTGAGAAAACAGTAGCTTAGAAAATTATCACTGAAAAATCAGTGATTTACAACTGATTGAATGATGTTTAACTGAAAAAATATTGGGTTGGAAAATATTAATGAACAAAATTAGAAAAAAATGAAGCAATTTTTGACCCGACATTTTGAAAGAATTAAAAAAATTTTTTTTACTAATTGTTAATTTCATTCAACTCTTTCATATACATTACATTTTGAAATAAAAAACAAAACTAAAAAAGACTTAGAAAAAAGTGGTCTAGAAAAGTATCAGTGAATAAAAGTATCAGTGTAAAAACAGTAATTATTCCACTGTTTGAGATCAGTAGAAACGTTCATTTACCGAGAAAACAGTAGCTTAGAGAAGTATCACTGAAAAATCAGTGATTTTTAACTAATTGAATGATTTTCAACTGATTGGATGATTTTTAACTGAGAAAATAGTAGCTTAGAAAAGTATCAGTGAACAGAATTAGAAAAGGATGAAAAAATGTTGGACATGACATTTTGATAGATTTAAACAATTCTTTTTTATTCATTGTTAATTTCATTCGCTCACTCATGTACATTAATTTCATTTAAATTATTTATTAACAATATTGATTAATATTCAATAAATTCATTCATTTACATCACATTTTGAAATAAAAAAACAGAACTAAAAACAATTTAGAAAACAGTTGCTTAGAAAAGTATCACTGAAAAATCAGTGAAAATTCACTGTTTCGGATGTAAAGGGGTGGAAAATGACGTGAATTTCCATTTACGAGAAATAATATGCCGAATTTCCCTAATGGATTTGAATTGTTGTGTTTTTGAATTCCGAAACCCGCGCAAAAATATACACCGCGCGAGAGAGCCGCCGAAAAGACCGCGGGAAGAAACGCCGAAGAGTTTGTTGACACGCGAAAATATCACTCATCTGGGAAGGGTCTCTCCCCCTCCCCGCCCCACCCCTCCCGCAAAAAGGCGCAGGCCCTCGAAAATTGGCGCACACATGCACGCGTAAGCAGGAGCGGCGTTTCGATTTTTTCTTGGGTGGAAGTTTGGAAGTTTGTGGAAACAATGGCAAAGTGCTGAATTTGAATAATAGAATTTTGAACATGAGAATTTATTGCATTTAATGATCAGTTTTTTGAGTTGTATTGATGAAAAATCATAAAATAGGTAAATTCGTGTTACTAATTTGAAAATTTTTAAGATAGTCATAGAAAATCAATAATTTTGAATTTTAAATAATAGGAGTTTAAAAGAAAATAATCAAAAATAACTATATATAGTTATAGGTACAATTGTTGAGTTATAGACATTTTGTAACCAGGGAAATGTGTGATTTTGATGTTTTTGGTGACTTGCTTTAAAATCCACATTATGACACATGATAATAATAATTAAAATGTTGACTATTTCAGTATATATTTTAGTTGTTTTTTTTCATTTTCCAGATTAATATTAATTTTATAAATTTCTGAAATAAAATGTCTAAATCACATTTTCCTTAATTAAAAATTTTTATCTAAATGTACACTAAATTTGTACCTATTTAAATATTTAATAATCTAATAATTCAATTAAAAACTTCAAGGTATAAAGTTTTGATATTGTTTTTCTTTTACGTTTTGAAATTAAATTTTTCCATATGATTTTCCGGAATTTTACCGCAAAGAAATTTCAGTTTTTCGAGCGCGTTTTTTTTCATTTATTAGATTTTCAACCACAAAATAAATGCATGTTTTCGAAAAAGTTTTCATTGGTGTGTGCATTGCATTATTGTGAAGAGAGGCCTTCCAAAAAAAGTCTGGGTTGATAGTTCACACGATTTTGAAAATTCTACTAGAGTTTTTTCGAAATTGTAATTTTTTTTTCAATCTATAGTAGTGTGATTATCGTTTGAGTACAATTCGGCTCTCTATCGAGTATGATAAATTTTTTAGAAATTTATAAAACTGAAAAAAGAGGCAAAAAACAACATTTCTGTTTTTTCAACTTTCGCCATTTTGAAAATTAATATGATAAAAATCTATAAAGTACTTAGACGATAATCATGATTGAAAAACAGATTACATTTGATTTTATACTTCAGTAAGATTTCGAAAATCGTGTGAACCATTAATCCAAAATTTTTTTGGAAGGCCTCTTTTCGCAAGAACGTAGCAGAGACAATAATAAAAATTTTTTCTAAAAAATAGAAAACCACATTGAAAAAAAAAATTAAAAATTTTCTTGTGGTGAAATTCTGTTTCAGATTTAGAGAGCAGAGTTACCCACAGTGAGAAAAAAACCAGTAATTTTAACTATAAATATTGGAAAAATTACTATATTATAGGAAAATATACAACATTATTAAAATTTTTCATATATTATAGTCCATGTAGCCATAAATATACTTATTTCTACCATGCAGTATAGTAAAACGTCAAATATCGCAATTATAAGTTGATATATAGTAAAAAATACTAAGTACATTGTATTTTTTACTATAGTGAATAACAGTTCTCAATATACAAGATATGAGAAGTTATGTTACCTGATCATAATTTCTACTTTTTTCATAAGTACTACTATACATATATGAGTTTAATTTACTGCCATTTAATTTACTGTGATTAATTAAATGTTATTTATTTATCTGTAATTATTGTAGTAATTGTAATTTCTTCATTTCTCTATAAATTTTATATTTCTTGATTTCCTTATTTTTTATTTATCGGCTACCAAGAAACAGGGGAAAAATATTTTTGTCTGGATTTTCACTGAGACTTAAAGCTAGGAATCTATTTAATATATATTTGAAAAATTACTATATTCTAGGAAAATCTACAAAATTATTTTAATGTTTTGAATATTATATCTATTTCATTTACCATGCAGTATAGTAAAACGTCAAATATTTCAATTATGAGTTAATATACAGTGAAAAATATTATACCTACAATACTATACAACTACTATACTACACGAATATTTTGAATAATACAATACTGTATATAGTAAAATTCACTACATTTCATCTCGATCCCCCATTACTATATTTTTTAAATAAAATCACTAGATTTTTTTCTCAGTGTTCATAATTTGATTCTCTAGAATACAAAATTTTCTTAATTGTAAGTTAGTTGCTCAGGTTTTTCAGAAAACAGTTCTTTTATAGAATCGGTTACTTTGAGTATTTCTTCAGAGTTAAAGATTTTCTGGTACCAATTTTCATCTAGATTTCCAGAATTCGATGCCGAAGGGTTGGCATTTTTTCAGATTTTTAGCATTTTCCTAGATTCTACTTTTTCTTTATCAATCACTGGGTTAAAACAGTTTTTCTAGTTTTTTTTCTACGTTATTCTAGTCAAACATTAATGACCTGAATTTTGTTGAAGAACCAATTTTATAGAAGCTAGAGTTATTGTTATTTTTGAGGTAATAAAATTGTGCATTGATAATTTCTCCTTATTTTTATTACTATTGTTTTTTTATGCATGATTTTTTAAACTTTATACTTATATAATTTTCAATTATTACCTTTTCTACTTTTACATAAAATGATCATTATTTTATTCGAATTTGAGTAAGGGTTTGACCCTTAAAACCTCTCATTGCATTTCTACATGGTTCATATTTATTAATACATATTACGTCAATATGAACATGATAAAATTTTTTACAAAACATGAATTCTGTTCGGATCCTTGACTTATTGAAATATTGTTTTTTAGTCCACAATTTGCAATAATTGTCGCAAGACAATTAATTAATTACAAGAAATGAGTAACATACAAAATCTTCAGATTCATCTCAAAAACAACTATAGTACTGAACGTGAACACCATCCAAAAAATAAATTTATAAAAAAATTAAATATATAATGACTCGTCCACATTATCTACCAAGCCTAGGGTTTTCACGATCCTCCTGATTCACGACTTAGAGAATGCGTGAACTCTCATTGTATTTAAGACGAAGGCATCGCGTGAATTGGAGTTAATTTTTCGGGACGTGGAAATTACGCGTGGGGACTCGACATGGAATTGGTCGCCCTTGCAGGCAAACAAACGCCACCCTGCAAGGAGGAACAATCGCGCGCTTTCCGATATATTGCGCTCGCGAGGCGCACATTCAGGCCTGTTCAGGCCGAAGTGTCACGGGCCGCGGAATAAAAGGGAACCCCAGAGGAAGGAAGTGGGCTAGACAATTTTTTTACGCCATTCAAAGTACGCGCGTTGTTTTCGGACCGTTTCAGCAGCCTCCCACGATAATGCCCGCAACGTGCATGTGCACGAGCTTCGACGAAAATACCAAGGGAGTGGTGAAGGGGAAGCGAAAGTGCATTTCGAACTGCTAACGGATTTAACCCTTCGCTTTCCCTTCGTTTTATCGTACCCTTGCCCAGGTAAAAATGAGTAGATCTACAGAGATCCCAGATTTGGGTACATTTCTATAGATCTATAGAGATCTGCGTAGATGATGCGAAAGATGAAAGATAGAGATCTACTTGTAGACATACGTAAATCTACAAAGATCTTTTAGCAGATATATGAAAACGAACAAGATCAACAAGTAGATCTATAAAGATCTTCATATATCTACCAGCAGATACATGGAGATGACCGAGATCAACAAATGGATCTATGAAGATCTTCGTAGATCTACCAACAGATCTATGGAAATCAACTGATATCTACAAGTAGATCTACAAAGATATACGGAGATCTA
>JAPYZL010113496.1:0-11122 GCA_030522825.1 Platygaster orseoliae
CTTGAAGGGAACTATGTTGAATAATAAAAACGAATTTTGACAAAAAAATGTGTTTTTCTTTGTTAGACCGGGGACTTATCAGCCAACCTGTTATGTCCCGAAATCCACTTTTTAAAAGTTTTTCTTTCAAAAATCTCACTAAATCATTCTATCGTATTCCTCTTTTGTGCTTCTCTCATCTTCTATTACTATCCAAAAACCCACATATCATTCTGCTAAAATCTTCATTATGTCTCCAAACAACGTCCTTCACTCACCCAAAATCTTTATTGTTGTTTCCACCAAATTCTCATTTTTTCTCCAGACTTTTATACATATACAAATTATCATTATCATTATTCTTATAAATTCGATTGAGAGTTATTTATAGTATATTTCTAAACGAGGGCCAAATGAGCTTTTCTAGCGAATATGATGTTTGCAAGACGAGCCAAAGGCGAGTTTTACAATAATATTTGTTATAAATGCTCTTTTGCACAAGTTGTGAACAATATTTTTCCCAACAAAGTGGAAGAAAAGTGAGTTTCGACTATTTAGACCATTCAGAAAATCGCATTTTGTCCACGGTGTTGGAAAATTTTTTCAATAATAATAACTTTTTTTGATAAATATTCATTATACACATTTACCTTTTTATCGAATAAATTTACTTTTTAAAAATTACATACCTGCAATATTCTCCCACTGGAGGATTTTCGAGGGTTTTAGGAGAATAATCTTCAATATGATCCCATGAACCTCTAATACTCTGACTGGAGAACTTTTGTTGATTTTGAGAGATAAGTCATAAGTCTTCGAATCATCCTTTTTCTCTTTTGAACTTCATGTTGTCTCACAGGAGACAATATGAGAATTTTGCTGATACTGATAATTACGATTTTGAGAGGTTTTTCTCCGTTCGTCCTCCTAAAATCCTCCAATTTCTCTTTTTATCCTCGTTGCATCCTCCTGAGAAAATCAAATGAAGACGAAAGGAGTATGGATTTTTCGAATCGGGCTGTTTCTTAGTAATGCTTTTTGATACGACATTGAAAATTTATAGATTTTTTCACCATTAAATCACTACGTCTAGGATTTTTAATTTTTCTAATTTTATAGAAATATCACTATTTAAAATGTTTTTTTTTTTTTAGATAATTGGTTACCACGTATCCCATCATTTTTCTGCATGATTGCCTAGACATCTTGTACTGTTATGGATGATGCGTAGAATACAGAAAGTTAATTTGAAATGATATAATAAATTATCTAAAATGTCTTTGCCTTTTCATGATATCGCATTTTATTTTTAGCTTAAAACATTTTTGAAATGATAAAAAAATGTACCTACTAGAGATTCTAGTTCCAAAAGATACATTGTTTTTTTAATGCAGTGTAAAAAAAATTTTTTTCAGTGTTTTTTGTTTTTAAAAAAATTATTCTTCTTTTTTAATATCATTTTTGAGCAAAACATGATTATCGAAATAATTCTGTTTCTAGTTAGTTAATGCAATCGTGTGTTTGCAGCCTTCGCTTGGCTCAGGCTGCAAACTACACACTCATTCCGATCGACCGTTTTTGCTCCTTTCCACACAATATACTATTTTGTCGTTAAACTTCGAAAATTTTTTCCCAGCTGGATTATGTAGAGGAAATGATCCATTGACATGCAAGTGAAATAGCTATTTTCGTACTTGTGAGCAAGAAGTCGATTTTGGCGAAGACGAAATTTTCAAGTCGAGGTGAAGTCGAGAAAAAAAAAATCGTCTGGGCCTAAATCGACGATTGCTCACATGTGCAAACGTAATTTTTCATGTTGAACGCTCTAAAATCGTAATTTTGCGTAACGTACAGGCTGTAAGAATCCCGATTTTAGATGCTTAAATATGAAAAATGATTTATTTTATTGTATGAATAAACAAGTTGAAATAATTCAATGAATTCCATTGTTAGAAAATTCGCGATACAAGAAGTCAGAAATAATTGTTAAGGCGCCTTGTATTTGAAGACTTAAGGTGTTTTCTTACGTGAATCGACAACGTATTGATATCGTTGTCAGTTTCCGGATTTTGAACGTGATTAACCATGTCTTTTCTCGAAGCTTGCTCCATCCATGCTTTTTTAAAATCTGGAATTTGTGACTTTCTATTTACCGAGTCATCTTATTTCTGTCTCAAATTTTCAATTAATAATATATATTATCTGGTACTATATTTTTTATCCGAATAGACCTCAATTATTTCACATAAATTCAAGAATATATTATCTTTCCTCCTTTTGTTTAGAGTCGTCGCTCCCCCCAAGTAATAGATCAGAATCTCAGTTACTTGATCCAACAGTTGTCCTATCAGCAACAATGAGAGAATTCTATCACACATGACAAAATTTATTTTACTAACTGTTAGAAAATTTCTCAGTAAGAGAAAACAACTTTTCGCTTTATAACTAACTTTAGTTTTTTCGTATAGATTAGCGAATGTTAACAACAAGGAAAAAAAACCTCTCCTTTAAACCTGATCTTTGGCGTCGATTTGAGATATTCTCTTATGCTTCTACTTCATCCAAAACTTTCCGATACTTGCTTTTGGAACAGGAGACAGCGAAAGACTTCTGGCGTCGATTTGAACAATCAAGTTCAAAATTTCTTTTGATTTTCAGAAAGGAAGCTAGATTCCCCTTCTCAACCTGTTGATAGTTTTCCCTCGAATATCTGACTTCGTCTTGGCAATTTTTGGCTCTATACCCTTTTCCTAATCTTACGGCAATGTATTGATAGACAGGTTGCCATGGACGATTTGATTCTTTTTGAATGGATTTTGCGAGAACTCCTTTAAAGTACAGTTTTAGTACCTCTGTTTGATCATTCCTTGGCATCGGTCTATTGTGTACAGCAAAGATTTATTTTGTTATGAGTCGTTTGACGTTACCGAACACTTGCATAAAAAAATATAAACTGACTTGAAGATTGTTGGAAACTACGATCAAGTTACTTATTTTAATTTTAGCATTGACTGTGTAAATGAAATAGAGCAGATTATGTTTTTTACTTATTTTTTGGTAGGAGTGACTGATTGAAAGGACTTTTTTTAATTATTATCTGTTTGTCCAAAGTCCAAATTGCACTCCTACAGCTAAAAGAGCATCTTCAATATTGGTTGTAAGCAAAGATTGTTATCTACAAAACATTATAGTACATTGTGCAACTAGGGCCAAAAGTGGCCGATTTGAGGGCTGTGAAGTTATCGGTCCCGAGCGAAGCTAGGGCCGAAATCATGAGGCCTCAAAGGCCACTTTTGGACCGTGTTGCGCATACTTTTTTTTCAACAAGTGTACTCGAACAAGAGTTTTGATAGGCCCGTTTAAGTATGCTAAAATGGTCGGTTGACGAGAAAAGTAACAACACCTCATGAAACGTTTTTTATATAAATATTTCTTATAAATTGAGTTTCCTCTTTTCAAACACAATCAATATTTACGCGTAACTGCTTAGATGATTCTCTATGTGATTGCAATGTTGGCCCGCCGTATATTTTGGACCTAGGGCAAATCCGTACTGCGCATGCGCAGTTGTCACTTCGCGTCGTCGGCCTGCAATTAGTTACTTTTGGCATACGTAAACGGGCCGAAAATCTCGCGTTTCGAGTGCACTTGTTGAAAAAATACATTATTGACTTAACTGAAGTTTTGCCAGAGTATTATGAACTGGGTTGGCATGTAGAATATCTGACCGTGTATTTTACATTTCGCATACGTAGATTACATCAGATATATTACATAGAAATTTATGAGTTTTCTACACGTTTTTGTAGAAAAGTGTCTGAAACATTTTTTCTAAACAACATGGTTCAAATAAAAGCATAAATAATAATGCGTGAACTCTCATGTTTTATTCAATGGGTAAATGGAAACAAAAATATTTATTTGCTTATAAATGTATATAATTTATTCGTCGAAATTGAAGTTCTCATCAGTTGGAAACTATAATATTTACTTCTTACGGGGCAATATACCTTTTTCTGGAGAGAAATACGGAGTTTTTATTTTTTAATCATGTTACCATAGTTTTATTCAAATGCGATAAAAAGTTTCATAAAGTACATCTTTCATTAAGTTTTTGTATGAAATTTCGAGTGAAAATCCGGAAAATTGAAGGAGATACACTGCTTCCCGCAGAACTCCTTTTAAAAAAAAATGCTTTTGTGGTGAGCACGATAACTCGCTAACCACTATATCGATCAATTGAAAATTCGGAGGAGTTGTTTGTACTTATAATAGCTAGAGCTTCGACGAAGAAATTTTTTTTCAGACACATCCTTCTATTTTTTTCAGGCGGAAAACTCAATTTTTCAACTTTAAAAAATCGACTTTTTTGGAAAAAATATTACTTTGCAAAATCCTTCGTTCAAGCCCTAGCTTTTGTAAGTACAAACAACTCCTCCAAATTTCAAATTGATCGATGTAGTGGTAGTAATTGTTTTTGTCACATATTTTTTAAGTACCTGAAGAGGGCTGTGATATCCAGCCGAAAGCTTGGACAGTAAATAAATAAATATATTGGCAAATTCACTCCGAGAGATCAATTATTACAAACTTAATAAAAAAAAGGAATCAAAATACCTTCACATCTCTGCCAACTTTCCAGTCTACAAAAAAGCCTAATCCCCCTACCTTTTCTTCTAGCATTAGACGACTTCGTCAATAATGCAATCGACGGGGTCAACAGTGCACAAAAAGCCTCCGAAAATTTAATAAGCCCGTTAAGTTACTCCACGACCCAGAATCGCCGCACGAGCACTTTCTTGCGCGAGCACGTAAGCGATGAATTCGTTGGGGCAAGGAAAAAAGAAAAACGTGAAATTTTTCAACCGAACGGAATATCTATTTTATAGTCGAATCGGATTTTATTATGTTCCCGATCGGTCGAGTCGTAATTTCCAAGCGACCGTGGCTCCGATAACCAAAGATCGGGGAGTGTCGCGAATCGCTTCTTCTCCATTTTCCAACGAATCCCAGAGGGCTTTTCGATGATTGCCGATAAGGGCAAGAACGCTCGCTTCCATCGGTGAGTTTGCTTTAATCTCGTCCTTGGCTCTAGGCCGCGACGAGCAAGAGAAGACTTTGGAATAAAAGCCACCTCGAGCTGCTGCCAGCGACGTAGTAAAGAAGGGAATTCGTAAAATAAACCCCCTATACGCCCTTTACACCCCCGGCCCAACTTCACCCTCTTCTACGTCTTTGGTGGATCGGAAATGTTGACATTTTACTGAAATTGTTTTTATTTAACTTCCGCAAGGAATATGTAATTTCGAACCCCTGCTGAGAGTTAGAGAAATGATGAATTGCCTGACTGTTGACGTGAAAGTACTTCTCTCACGCTAAACCGTAGGAGAAGTACGTTCTTCTCTCACGCTAAACCGTGGGAAAAGTAACAACGTAACGTGGGAGAGTAACATTCCACTCTCATGGAATGTTCTCCTTCTCCAACTAGTCGCACAATATACTATTACTCAACTTGGACTTGAAAAAGTTGTTGCAAAATTATGGGTGTTCCTAAAGTTTACAACGTTGACAAATCAGACGAAAATTTTTTTCTGAAATTTACCATAAATAATGTAAAACTTAGGAAAAACAAAATAATTTTTTTAACAATGATGAATTTTTGGTAAAATGACTTCCTTCTATACAAAAATTTTTTAACTGTCCTTTCCGATTTATACTCGAAAAATTTCCTCAAGCACTATTTTTTGAAAGTGGTTGCCTTCAACTCAAAGAATCTCCAGAACATTATAATAGGAAAACCAGAGAAATCCTCGAATGTTGTATATGCAAAGCGACAAAGTCGACGTATGCGATGAAGCTCGGGCTTCATTATGCAAACTACTAAGAATAATAAATTGTCAGGTCTAAATTCCATCAAGTACTGAGGATTTTCCTAGTCGCTGTACGTGAGCTTGCACCGAAACACAAAGAAAAATTTCACGTTCCTTTATTTTGCTTTGTACTTTATTCTATCAGGATAAATTCCATTCTGGCCATTTTCTCGAAAAAAACCAAATAACTCTTTCGCAGTAAAAAAATCACTAATTCAGAAAAACTTCATGATATTTTGAAGGTCTTGTAGAAAATATCTCCACTTATAAATAGCTTTCAGTATATTCATGAATTGCAGTAAAAACGATTGTTGTAAAGTTTGTTTAAAGTGAAAAAGTGTCTGAAATAAGCTTCCCAATAGAGAAACCCACTTTCTTCTCATAGATCCCAGTGGATCAGTCGCACGCATCGTAGTTGATGCACCAACCCAAGAAGATAAAACTCTCGTAGTTCGTAGTGGAGAGAGCTGGCTAAAGCCAGTAAACCAACTTGAATTATTTTCGCGCTAAACATTTATCGTTCTTTTCCCCTGTGAATTCATAAACTTAGTTCAAAATAAAAGAATATACGAATCTTATGAACCACGTTGGTTTCATCCGATTTTAACAATCTGTATTAAATAAAAAACTATCTGATAAGGTATTATGTAAAAATAATGTTCATATGTATAATTTCATTATTCTTATTTAAATTATTGTTTTTCTCTGTGGCTCATAAATGTTTTGAAATATTCTAGTTTTTTTAGAGAGGTACCATTTTTGTACATTTTCATCTTGATTTTTAAAATTTGATGCTCTGGTATAGAAAACTCATTTGATTTAGAGTACACATTTGATTAAAAAGTACTCAGAGAATTTTTGTATTTAATAAGTATTTTCACAGTTTGGTATATTTTCTAGTATTTTAATGCATTCTGTATACATTGATAGAATCAAATCCTTATAGACTGTGAGTTTTAGAAACATTTATTAATTTTATGGATTTTTAAGAAAATTATGACAGCTGTAAAGATTCAAAACATTTCTAGATAATGAATGGTAATCATTTTAATTTATTGAATATTGTATATAATAAAAAACTTTATTCTTAAAAATACTATATAATACAAAATGAAAATTGAAAGAATTATATGAATGATCAATAAATAACTGTTATTTATATTTTATGATTTATTTATTGAATAATTATCGTTTTATAAAAAGTAATGATTATATTACAGATTTATTGATTATATGTCTATAGATATCACGTTTTTTCAGAATTTTTTATATTTTTCAGTATTAGCGATATTTCGTTGTATTTTATAGGTTTTTTACAAGGATCTAGTATTTTTGAAAATTTATTTACGGATTCCTAGAATTTCATGTTCTAGAATTCGTAATTTGATAGATTTTGAGTTTTTAAAGTTTCAAAATATTTAAAAATTTATGAATAGTAACATTTATTTAATAATTTATTGAAAAAATTTTATTATTTACCATAATATCATATAATGAAAATTAATAATGAATTAAAAATAAAGTATATAAATACTTGATTTTATTGTTTATGAAATTTTGAATAAATTATTATCATTTGTTGTGAAGTAATGATTATATTACAGATTTATTATTGATAATATATAGATTTTAGGTTTCACGTTTTTTCATCATTTTTCATATTTTTCAGTAACTGTGATATTTTGTAGTATTTTCCAGGTCTTTTATAGCCATCTTGGGATTTTTGAAAATGTATTCATAGATTCCTGGAATTTTATGCTCTAGAATCCATGATTTGATAGATTTTTAGTTTTCAAAGATTTACAAATAATAATTATTTGTACATAATTATAAAATGATTCATTGAATAAAATTTTTTATTGATATTGTATTAAATAATAAAAAATATAAATAAAAAAAATAAACAAAAAAATAGATTTTAATATGAAACAAATTAATTAATTGAAGAACAATTATAATGAAATAGATTTTTTAAGAATAATTTATAGATTCACAGTTTTCACGTTTTTTCAGATTTTTTCATATTTTTCAATATTAGCAATAATTTGTGGTATTTTCTAAGTCTTTTATGACGATCTAGTATTCTTTAAAATTTATTCACGGATTTCTAGAATTTCATGCTCTAGAACTCGTAATTTGATAGATTTTAAGTTTTCAAAGTTTGAAAACATTGAAAGATTCATAAATAATTTATGTTCATATTTATTAAATAATTGATTGAGTAAATTATTTTATTCATTATATAATTTATTGAGTGCGATTATTTTATTCATTAAATAATTTATTGAGTAAATTATTTTATTTATTATAATAGCAAATAATAAAAATTGATAATGAATTACATATAAAGAATATGAATACTTGATTTCAATATTTATTTAATTTTCAAAAAATTATTATCATTTATTGAATAGTTATTATTATATTACAGATTTATTTTTAATAATATACAGATTTATAGGATTCACGTTTTTTTCATAATTTTTCATATTTCTCAGTATATGTGACATTTTATAGTATTTTATAGATCTCTTACAGGGATTTAGTATTTTCAAAAAATTTTTTACAGAGTTCTAAAATATCATGCTCTAAAATCCACAATTTGATACATTCTAAGTTTTAATTGTTTTTCAGTATAAACTGATTGAAATACCGAAAATCCAATTAATCTAAAACATCTATTTCTCAAAATATTTTACTAGAAGTTCTCTAAGAATAAAATACACGAGACTCGATATCTAAAGGCACTCTCGCACACGGTGAAGATGAGTGAATTGAGTTTATCCCTCAAGAAGCTAAATCCCTCGTGCCGAAATCGCACCCGTTCAAGGCACACGCGCCATTGATCGCGGATCCAATGATCAATGCTTCCGCGGGTTTTCTTTGCCTTCGATGCTTGTGCTAACATGGTAGCAATTAACGAATGGATGAAACTATCGAGTGCGACCTGCGACTCATGTGAATTGCGTTTGCAATTACGCGTTAACTGAAATCTCGAACAGATGCTGGGAAAAGTCGTGGGGCGCGGGAGTACGAAGACTTGATGAGACACGAGAGATTAAGAAGGTAAAATCTAATCCAAGTTATGTGACGGGTAATGGGATTTCGTACTCGAGAGGAAGAATAAGAGAGTTTGCACTGTCCAAAACTTGGAAAAATTTGAATTATTCAAGTGCATTGATAATTGTTATAAATTAACTCTTTGAATCACAAATTTTTTTGCTGGATAATAGAACAAAAAGAATAAAAATTAAAGATGTTGGCTTTTACTAAGATCTCTTTTAAAAAAATTTAACATTGATCATATTAAAAAGAATTAACATTTTCATTTTCAATTTAATTTAATTTTATATTTTACGGATGAAAGTAAATTTACATTCTTTGTTAGCGAATAAAATCTAGAACTCACTGCATAATATGGAAATAAAAACATCTCACGTTTTTTCAAATTAGAACGTGAATGTTAGCGATCTGATAAATAACATATTCGTACAGGCGTAAAAATAAAAAAACATTCAAATACAGGAATAATAAAACACGAGTTCACAGTCTAAAAAATCGTTTGAGCATTCAATGCAAGGAAAATTTTTCATGCGTTCCAGCTCGCTGGATTGGAAATCCTCATGAATAATTTTTTCATCGATACGTCTCCTATGTTTGCAATTTTTCACGTCATTTTGTTTTTCTCAATGGCTGTTGGTATTGATAATACAAATCGAGTGTAAAACGACAAATCTAGTTATAATATTCGATCCGAATAATTTTCTAACTAAAAAAAATACATTTAACTACCATTGCAATTTGTATAAAAAGAAACACAACTTCGTTTGAATTTATTTTCTTTCATACTTCAATTTTAACAATTTATTAGCTTGGTATGTTTAAAAAATAAATAAACTTTTACAGAAAGTATACTCTTTATGATAAACAAAAAATGAAGATACTACGAGATAATTTATTATTTTTTAATAAATATTTTTTTATCTTAACATTCTCTATCTGCAAAAAAAAAAGTAATATCCCAGATCCACTTTTACATCTTCTCATAACTTTCAATTATAAAGTTGACAGTTCCAAAATTCCAATTTTCCAAAACACAATCAGAAAGTTATGAGTCTATTTGAACTTTGCCATAACTTAAATAACCTGTCCAAAAGTTCATGGTTTTCCAGTAGTCTTTAAGACTTTGAATATAGAACGCGTTATAATTAAAAGGATTTTTTTTCATGCGATAAAAATTGTTAAACTCCATTAAAACGTTTCCCTATCGATATGCTTCTCGCATTTCACCGCTGCAGTTCGGGTTTCGCCAATAGCAACCCTTGGTTCAAAGCGGCCGTAAAAAGGAAGAAAGTCATTAACCCCAAGGTCGTAAAGAACGGCGTGTTTTCATTTTGTTACGCTACTCGGTGTTTGCCTAGATCTAAAATTACCGCCTTGCGCGATTATTATATTGCCCGGGGTATTTTATTGTTTTTCATAAACCGGATTCTTCAACTGCTTGTGTTGCAACGTATATGTGCATGCAATTTTCTGTGACAGAGAAATTTTCACTGAACATACATAAAACAACCACTGAAAATACTCGAGGAATATTTTCGTAAATTGTTGGCTCATTTCCGAGATATCAACAATAACAAATATAATATTATATTTCACATCATATTATGTGATATGAAAATATAGGGGAAAGTGGGGTAATGACGGAATAGTTTTCATTTAGCATCAAAACACGTCCAAAAATTAACATTCTTGATCAAACGAAAGTTAAGATAACAAGTGTAACTCAAATGCTAACAAAGTATATCGGCAGATTTAAAAAATTTTGATTCAAACTAAAAAAAATTAGAAGGGTAATGACGGCCACTCTTTAAAACCGACAAAAAATCGCACAAATATCAACACAAGTCGCTGTAAATACTTGATGAAGGCTCTGTGAAGGAAAACAAATGGAAATTCGACATTTTTGTAACTGTAACTTTATTGATAGCTCACACAAAGCGCAATACACATGAAATGGAAACATATTGAAAAAAATGCCTTAAACTTAGAATGCAACGACATTCATTTTCATCGTCATCATCGAGATCTGAGTCGCAGTTGTGGCATGTCTAATAAGAGCACGATTGATAAATAATAGTTACCCCACCTCTAGTGGCCGTTATTCCCCCACTAACCTTATTTTGCGCAAGCATGCACTACACATAAACTATGCAAGACACATGAAAAATTTTACTTGATTTAGAAAGCTAGTATCAATAGCAACATTTTAA
>JAPYZL010113513.1:0-13642 GCA_030522825.1 Platygaster orseoliae
TCATGCATGTTGTATGCTCAAGGTTACTCTGTAATTGGCATCATTGACTAAAGCACGTTTCGCAATGAGTGAGAACGCAGGATCGTGTATGATTCAGCCAGCTTAATTAAATTTCGATGATCACGAGAATTCACGTGTGATTCATAAACGAGCCGCTCGTTACACGGGGAAAAAATATACGAGTCGAATCACTGGAGATGTAAATAAAAAAACTGTATTTGGCAAGGGGCAAGGGAGGGAAGAGGAGGGGAGGGAGAAGCAATTGACTGACAAATTATATGAGATGTACTCAGGTGAAAAGGCACAGATGATCACAATACTTGATGTAATAAAGGGGGAAAGTTGGAATGAAAATTGTGTGACAAAGATTGTTGTGAGAATATGAAAATAGAATGATCATTGAAAAGTTTGTTGGATGTTGTAGAGGAATTTGTTTATTGTTTTTATTTAGGATTCTAGAGAATGAATTTGAGTACGTGAAAAACAAAAACAAATATGAAAACAGCAAATTAGCATATGAATTTTAAAATTTTGAAATTACATTAAAAATTAAAATAAAATTCAAGTAAAGTAGATTTAAAATAAATTAAATTGAATAAATTCAAATGAATTTAAAATAAATTTAAATTAAAATAAATTCAACTCAATAAATTACAAATATACAAAAAATACAAATGTAAAAAAAATACAGCAGCAAATTTTATTTGAGACAGGTTCTAAATTGTAATTTTCGTATATTTCTATATTATATAATTATATAATTTTATTATTTGTATAGTTTCAATTTAAATTCTAATTAAACTTTTTGAAAACAATAATATTGGAATTCGTTATACTCATCAACCGACAATTCTCATTAAAATAAAAATTAAAAAAAAAGGAATGTAATACATCCATTTTTTTAAATATTCGAGACGTTTTATCACGAATACACAATTTCCGTGAAAACTATTGAATATTTGAGATCCTCGGAACAAATTGTTGGTAGCTAATAAAATTTTGTTATGTATATAAGTGAACGCGAAGGTTTCTGGGTGAGGAATTCTTTATAAAAATAACGACTTTTTTTCATAGTTCGACGCCCGAACGAGGCCTGTAGCACTTCAAAAAACGCCATGTCAAAAATGAAACAAAAATAAGGCGAAAGAGAAGCTCGAAAATGAACAAGTTTTGCTAGTTACTGAAATGTCAAATAATATGTATTTTTTTCTGCAATGACTCTTGAAAAACCAGATAATGTAATATTATTTTCTGTTCTTTTTTTAACGATGTGAAAATGTTACAAATTTTTCAAGACTTGCCTTATGATTTATACAAAATCATTATGGAAAAATTTTGGATTGCATTAAATGTCATTATATTTTTTGAAAAAATTCAAATATGGTATATTTATACGTTACAATTTTACCTACTTCGAGAAATTTAGTTAAAATTTATGATTTTTCAAAATTTACCGAGATACTTATAGTATAAATAATTGTAAATAAAGTAAGAATGAAAGGTACGAAAATCATAATGAAAGTGACAAAATATTTATGAATTAAATTATCCAAAATATTTTCTTCAAGAAGCAGAAATAATGTTGATCTTTATAACTTTTAAAAATTTGGATGCAATTATTATAATAAAAACAGAAAAAAAGGATGAAAAATTTTACAGGCATAGATAATAATGAATTTGTAACAGTATAAAGAATGGTTTTGACCATACTGATAATTATAATAGAACTTGTTCATATTAATGTTTATCATCCTATTGCAAAATGAAAGGAAATTATTTGAAAGACAAACGTTTTTTTTTTCCAATTGTTAAAGAAAGTTGTATACAAGTGAATTAAAAATACCATTTAAAAATTTCATCTTTAATGTTTCCCATTTTTAGAAAAATGAAAATTATAATAATGAATAACTTTGACTTTTTCGTAAATATGAGTTCTAAATGACAATGTATTAAGAAGGAGAAAGAAAAAAAAGTATCCTTGAATGCTTAAGAGAAATTTCATCTGTACAAGATAATTTTTTTTTTTTGAAAAGTAAGTTAGAATAGTAAAAAAGTTTCACTTTCTGTAGAAATGAATTATGAATAGTAGTGTTTTCAGGTGAAAATTTCGTGTGAATGACATGGAAAAATATCGAAAATTTGTATAGCTGTCTCGAAACTATTATTTTAACAAAATTTAGGTATTTATAGTTTTTTCATCTTCGGTTTTTAGTATTTATAAAACTGCTGAGGATTTTATAATATTTTCATAGATTTTTAGTATTCTGAAGGAATGCTGTGAGGAGTACTAGAACTTGATGCTCTAGAACCCAAGTTTGGATAAATTTGAGGTATTTTCAAAAATTTATCCTAAAACTTCATAATTCTATGGCTCCATGAGAAGTTTTTATTATAGACAGATTGCTAATTGTGAATATTTTTGTCTAAGATGACGTGCAAATAAGAATTTGAAAATTCTTTCTGATTTAGCGATTTACAAAAAAATGTTGGAGTTCACCAAAACCATGAAAATCTGAGGATCTTTATCAAAAACTACAATATCGTCAACAATCTTTTGAATCATACAAAATTATATTTGAAAAGTAAGACTGCAAATATTTTCGTAAAAATATGAAAATTGCTGACGTATAAACCATACTGAAAAAATCCAATTGGATTTCCAGTTGGAATCCAATTGGATAAATGGTCAGTTTTCCAATTGGACGAGCCAACTGACTAGTCCAAACTGGATTTCCAGTTGGATTATCCAGTTGGATATCGAACAAGAGTTCAACTCAGAAATTCACTTGGATTTTCAACTGAATTTTCATTTAAGGTTCTTTAAGAGAAATTCAATTGGATTTCCAAGTGGAAATCTTGCTGGATTTCAAACTATAAATCTACTTGGTTTCTCAACTGGAATTTCATTTGGGTTTTCCTAAAAGAAATTAAATTGGATTTCCAGGTAGAAATCTTGTTTTACAACTGTAAAGACACTTGGATTTTCAACTGGAATATTATTTAGATTTCCTTAAAAGAAAACAAATTGGATTTCCAAATAGAAATATTGTTAGAACTCTAACTAAAAATCCACTTCGATTTTTAACTGGAAATTTTGATGGATTTCCAATTGGAAAACTGGCTATTTCTCAAATTGGAGATTCAATTGGATTTCCTCACTTGTGTGTTGCGAATATTATCGCAAAAATACAAAAAAAGAATAATTATTGAAAATGATGATGGTGATGATGATTAAAAAAAACAGTTAGAAAAATTGAAGGAATTCATTCACTACTTTTATTCAAAATTCAGGATTTTCAAACCCATCAACTCAAAAACAACAACAAATAATCCTCCATAACTAGTTCTCATTCAAAACAAATCCTTTATTCGATATCTTTGGCTAAGATAACGTACAAAATAAGAATTCGAAATTTTATTATGACTTGAAGACTAAGAATAAGATGTTCAAATTCACGGAAATCGTGGAAATTCTGAAAATATTCATTCAAAACTATGAAAATATTATAAATCTTTCGAATTATACAATTATAAATTTTAAAAGTAGGGCTGCAAATATTTATGTAAAAATACGAAAATTGCTGCAGTGTGTAATGTGCTGCAAACGTTACTTCAAAAATATACAAATAAAATAGTCATTGAAAATGATGATTATGAATGTAAAAATTCAGTTAAAAGGATTAAAGGAATTTATATTTTGTTTTTATTGAAAGTTCAGGATTTTTAATTCATCAATTCAAAAATAACAGAAAATATGCCCAAGATAAGACAAATTGCTCATTCTAAATCTTTGACTTCTCTGTAAAAAATAATCGCAATTTTTATATACTCGTGAATAAAAGTTTTGTTGTGTTACGTAGAAATTATCCCATATTGTATGGGAATTTTAGGAATACGGAAAATTCCCTATGCAAGTATGTCACTTTTCCCATACTTTTCCGAAAAATTCTATACATGAATCAGAAAGATTCAATATATGAATTAAAAAATTCTACACATGTATGTAAATTATACAACTTATGGAAGTTTTCCCATGTTGTGCAGAAGTTATCCCATATTGTATGAGAATTTAAAGAAAATGGAAAATTTTCTATGCAGGCATGACACTTTTCCCATAATTTTCCAAAAAATTCTATGCATGAATCAGAGCAATTCTATACATGAATGGGAAAAATTCTTCACATGTATGAAAATCATACAACAAAGTACGAAAAATCCCCGATTCATGTGCAAAATAACAACTTCCCATAATGTATAAAAATTTTTTTTTACACTGCAAGACTGCGTAGAAAACAAAAATCCAACAATTAATTCACCGAACAACAAACATCCATGAAAATCCCCCTAAAATTCCTAAAAATCATTCTAATTCACAAAAACCCCCCGAAAACCGAAAAAAAGGGTCCACGATCAAACCCAACCCTCAAGCACATAGCGCATCGTCAAAAACCAACCGCGCGCAGCTCGGCAGACGAGCTTGCGTGCAGGTAGGCAAGGGCAGGAAGGGCAACAAGAGCGAGAAAAAAAAACACCGTCGGGGGTAGTAGAGCAGCAGCAGCGGTGGAGGAGGAGGAGGAGGAGGAGGAGGAATAGGAGGGGCAGGAGGGAGGGAGGGAACGCTTGGCGCAGCTTCGCAAGCTCCGAAAAGCTCGCAGAAGCTCGTCGGAGAGCAGTCGATGATAAATCGCGCGGGGGAAGGTAGTCGTAGGGGTTGGTGTTGGGTGATACGAAATAAAGGGTGGCCTCTTGAGTGCAGCGGGTGATAGAATGGGCCAGCCGCGATTAGTTTCGTGATGCCCCGCGGGCCCTAGCTGGGGGGCTCGAGGGCTCCCTCGCGGCAGCAGCCATTTTGTCGGCGCGGCGACGAGCGGCGGCGGGGAAGCGGAGGAGCGCCAGCAACGAATTCTCAGCAGCAGCGACGTCGCCGCGAAACCAGCAACAAAATTGCGCGGGTGGTCGCGGGGATACGGGGGGTTATGGGGCTCGGGAGGGGGAGCAGCCCCCTCTCGTAATCGCCGCGAAGCGCCAAGATTTCCCGCATCGAGTTCCTCGAGAAATGGGGGCTGACCCCTGTCCTCAAACCGAGGCAGGATCTATGCCCCCTCAATGGTGCGGACCCCAGGTACATATACGCGACATGCAACGTCAATCTGGAAAAACTTTTTCTTTCCTTTCGACTTCCTTCTTCCCTCCTTTCGAGATGGTATTGATTGTGCACAAATTTGGCGAGGACTGTTTCCCGTGCTGCACGTTTTTTGGGAGTTATGATTTGTGCAATGGATTGTTTTGCACTGTAAATTTCTGCACCTGATGATTGTGCACAGGATGATTTTGCACAGCAAATTTGTGCACTGCATGAGTTTGCAGATAAAATTTATGCACTGGATGATTGTGCACAGTAAATTTGTGCAAAGTAAATTTGTGCACAGTAAATTTGTGAAAAGTAAGTTTGTGCACTGGATTATTGTGCACAGTAAATTTGTGCACTGGATGAATGTGCATAGTAAATTTGTGCATTGTGAATTTGTGCATAGTAAATTTGTGCATTGTGAATTTGTGCATAGTAAATTTTGTGCACAGTAAATTTGTGCACTGGATGATTGTGCACACTAAATTTGTGCACTGGATGATGGTGCACAGTGAGTTTGTGCACTGGACGATTGTGCATTGTAAATTTGTGCATTGTAAATTCGTGCACAATGAAGACCATTTCCATTTTTGGGAACAAGTTCCGGGCTCGGGATTTGATTTTATGTATATTACATCCCGCTGCAGCTCTCCACCTACTCGAGAGCAGCCGACGTGATCATTATTATTATATAGGTCACTCCTCGGCACACTTATTCCGAGGGGTCGCTGCTTTGCTTTTAAGCGGGCTTTGGTGAGGTAAATGCGCCAGGTACTGGACACAGAGGGGAGGGAGGGGGAGAAGAACTGATAAAAAAGAAAGACAATAATTGAGAATCGTGGGGGTTATTGAATAATAGGAAATTAGGTCTTTCCAGTTCACAGTTTTGTTGGGAAAAGTGTTTATTATTTATTGCAGAATAAAATGTGTGTTTGGAATATAGTACGCTTTTACCAAAGATAGATTTTTCGAAAATAAAGTTTTTTGTGTTTGTTTAAAAGTAGATGAAAGTGAAAAGATATTTTTCATCTTGGAAATTGTAGTGTGATCATGAGTTACACTTGGATTTGTGGCTTTGGTTTTGTGAGTTTGAAATGATAGGAATGTAGGTTGAACTTTATCAGATATTTAAACTTTATTATAGAAGAGAAATATTTATAATTGTTTTTGTTGGAATTGTTGAAAGGTAGAGTTTTTACTTAGAATGCATTGTTCTAGTTCAGATGACTTTTTTTATAACTTTTGTTTTATCGTGGTTGTGCTATTTTATTGATTGATAAAATTGATGAACTTTTTGAATTAATTTTGGTCAATTCTTGGAAAATTATACACATAAAAATATTTATTTAGATTGAAATATTAAGTTGGAAAATGAATTTTGCAATTACTGTTTTTTTTTCCATAAAGATTGAAATTTTGTGATTTTGGTTTGGATTTTGTCCTTTTGGGATTAAAATCGTCATACTTTGAAAGTCAAAATTTTATCTATTTCGTAGAACTTAAATGAGTTTTAGAAATAATCTCTTTCGAAATTTTTATTAAAATGTGATATAGAAATGAATGAGGAAAATACGAAGAACTGTTACTAAAAAATTGTTGATATTAGATTACATCTATGACATACAAATTTTACAAGTAGTATTAAACCCATACTTTAAATTTTCTTTTGGAAAAAATACCACGTAAACATTAAAAGTACACAAAATTCCATACTTTCAAGTTCCACTAATAATTTTCACTTAAAATTTGCATAGTAATAAGAAAATCCAAGATTTTTCATTTTAGCTCATAAACATTAGAAAACAATAATCTAAAATCATAATATGTTTATAAACAAATCATTCAGAACACCAAAATTGATTGAAAATATAACTCAAATTCGAAATTCATGAGAATTGAGGACTACAAAATAAAATTTCTGTTTTTTCATGAAACCCCCCCCCCAAAAAGTTTTTTGCGTGCTTTTTTTAAATTTATCATGAACAAAAAATTGAGCTTCAATTGATAAATTCATTCTTTCATGATTTTATAAAAAATTGAAGGATTTCTATCTACGATTTATGTTTGTCATACTTTTTTTATAATTGATGTATTTTTTAACTATATAAAATGAATGATTTCCTATATTTGGTCATTTGAAATTGAAGTTTATGGCAATATCTGGATATTAAACTATGATTTTTCGAGCTTATACAATAATTATTACAATATTTTTAAAATAACATTACATATAATTTCGAATTTATATCATTAACATGTAACAACATTGAAGAAATTATAAGAATAGTGAAAATCTGTGAAATTATTATTTTAAAAAATTTTTTTACAAATACTCAAGGTTTTTTATAATTAAAAATCTCAGAACAATACGTTTCCAAAAATGTATGTAACAATAAAAAGTTTATTGCAATATTTAGATTCCAAACTCGTATTTTTTGAATATTACGTAGTATTCAAACCAAATTTTTTCCCTAATGAATTTTTTTCCAAAATTCATTTTTACAAAAAAATTATTTAATATGATAATTTCTGTTATCTCAAGAAAAAGAATATTTATTTCAACTAATATACAATCAACTTGTTCAATATAATTAAACAAGTCATAAAATCCAAGACCTTTTAAGGTTTGTCTCAAAATTGGGACATACATATACCTTAGGTTCTCGAAATGTTGACTGACGACTTTTGAATAGGTAGTAACGGGGTCAGTGGTGAATGGAGAATTTTATGTCAGGAAATACACCCTGAATTTGTTTATCTTCGTAAAGTCAATCGAAACTGAAATTCGAAGAAAAGTCTTCTTCGACGTTTACGATTTCGCTTTAAACAATTAACACACTTCAATTCATGCAAATCGTCTTAAGCAAACAACTGAAAACAGTTTTTCATTTTTTTTTCAAGTAAATGTGGAAAATATCAATTTCAATTACTCCCTTTTAAAATTAACTATTGAAAATTGTTGATAAATATTTAGTAATAGTTTTTTCCACGAGAAATAAATTTTTTTCTCAATTTCATCTCGTGAATTACATCTACGTGTTTTATGGTTATCTGGTGTTTGTACCATGCTTTTCTTTGATTGAAGAGGGATCGAGATATATTTATAGACTCGAAGGGATAAATATTTATTCTGAAACAAGGGTGTAAGCCCTTGGAAACCTTGAAAGTCGATTAGGATTTCTATACAGTTATAGAAATCCCACGTCCCTCAACATTCCATGGGGCCAATGAAAGTTGTATCTCGATTTCAAAGTCAAATGTGAAGGTCTTGCCTTTCATTCATGAATGAAGTAATGTGTAAATCTCATTGATCTGCTCTCAACATCTTAAATTGAAAGCGTTTTATAGATTTTCTTTCCATTGTTTGGAATCTGATGGTTCAGCATGTTTGAGGAATATTGGAAAATTTCTGATTCGTGTTTTTGAAGACTCTGCAATATTTTCCACAATTGATGTACAAGACGTTTCAAGATGTTCTTCTAATCTTTCATTACTGTTGTTCAATTCCCGGGGTTTCCATCTCCGGTAAATCAGGGAATTTGCTGAAGTTTCTTTGATGAACGTTTTCCAATTTGCTGAATCTGGTTTATTTTGAAATGTTGTGTATTTGTAAATAAAGGGAGATTGAATAAAGGAAGTTAATTGGAAAAAAATAACAACAATGGAATCACTGCAAAAGAAGTACAATAAACAAAAAAATCAGGAAAATGATTTTTCTGTAACTCATATTATTAATAAAGTTCTTTTATAGTATTTAATTCAAAAAATACAATAAGTATAATTCACAATTAATGTTTTTAAAATAGAATATCACATTTTAATTGAAAAATAAGTAAAATTTTTCATAAATGTCTTATGAATAGAAATTAAAACTTAATTGCAAGAATGTTTGATTTTCTTTGTTTTTTTAGAATTATAAACTGAAATTTCAGACTCAAAATGGGAGTTCATTCGATGGAAATTGAAAAGAAAATAACAACAATCGAATCACAATAAAAAAATCAAAATATTCTGAAAATTGAGTGCAATTTTCGTTTGTACTACATATAACTTTAAACAAAGTTCTTTTATAATATCCAATTACAAAAATGTAATAAGCAAAGTTCATGGTTTATGTTTCTTTGATTTCATTATACATTTTCATAAAGTTTCATTCATTTTGTCGACTAAAATATAGTGAATATCTTAGAAAAATGGTCGTAAGTCAGGAAAAAGGTATTGAAATTTTTTTAATGGAAATTGAAACTTTATTATGAGAATCACTGTATTTCTTTGTTTTTCCAAAACTTTACACTTAAAATGGGAGTTATAGAAAAAAATAACAAAATAGAATTAAATGAAAAATCAGGAAAAAATGTAAATTTTCTTTACAATAAAAAATTTAGAAAATGCAAAAAGCAAAATAATTATTTATGGTTTTTACATCGAATTGAACGTTTGCATGTATTTTTGTTCGTTTTTCGAACTCAAATATATTAATAAAATAAAAATAACAATTTAATATTGAATCACACCAAAAAAGTCAAATAATTTTTTTGTAATACATATTACATATCTCATTTCAAAAATGCTATAACTAAAATTCATGATTAACGTTTTTAAATTGAATTTTACAGTTCCATATATTTCTTGTATATTTCACGAACTGAAATACACTTAATATCGAATAAAAATTGCACAAATCGAAATTGCAACTTAATTATAATAATCTTCCGATTTCTATTTTCTTTCAGAACAAATTTCACAATATCTCAACTACATACTGAATTGAAATACCATAGCCAATACTTCTTTAATTACACGAATTTCACGCATTAGCTAAATTACATCGAATAAGCACGTTATAACTGCCACTTTGCGTTTGGACTCGATTGGTGTGAGAATTGCTATGTACAGACCGAACAAAAATCCGTGTCAGTCGCAGCTGACATAGTGACACGTGTTAAATGTAGAGGACAAACAAGAAACATACGTCCAAATCCACATGGAAAATATTTGGAAACGTCGCTTTCGAGTTCATGCCTTTGCAAGGGAAAAATTAAATTCATTTTTTCATTGATGAATTTTAAGTATCAATTGAAAATTTTCTAAATTTTTTAAACTTTTTAGAAATGTCTGCAAATAATATTCATCGTATTAAGGTCTGAAATTGTTAATTAATTGCTTTTAAGGTCGTTCACTTTTTTTTGATTATTATTATTATTCTTTTTATATACTCGCATAATATTGTTGTATGTTTATAAATATATATGAATATAGTTTAAATTAGTAAGGAATATTGAATTTTTTTTTTGGTTTTGGAACTTTAGGTACACCCAGTATATAGCAGAGTAACTCCATTCTGCATATGCATAAAATCACGAACGTCAATGAGAAACAGCTCGAATTGTTTGTGAAGCATAAAAAAGGACGAAAGCAGGAGACTAGGGCAGTGAGAGCTAGGAATGGGTGTGTTCGATGGCGGGTGGCCAACACCGTAGTGCAGCAGTTTCCTAGTTACCGACTTACATTATTGCATTCTGTAGTGTTCCATCTTTTTCGGTCATCGGATGACCGAACGCTAATTCTAAGGTCGAATTTCTACGTAAAACTCTTAAACCTCAGTTCTTAAAAATAAAAAGGGAAAATGATTTTCTATTCAATCCGAATTTTGAAGGGTCTACTATATTTTTTACAACGATTTGCGAAGAAACTCTTGAAATAGTCTTTTTATAATTAAATGTTTTTTAATTTTTGTATGTCACTGATTGCCAAAAAATGAAGTAACATGAGTAATTCACTCTGAAAAGTTAATCTTACTTTGAGATGCAACGACATAAAGGGACGTTGAAATAAATATCAAAATTAGTATAAAAATTTTGATTTTTGCTACTTTCATCGGATTATTGAAATGAAGAAAAATAATTTTATGGGAATAGTGAAAGCTGGGAAAAAAGGAAAATTAATTGTAATTTCAATATATTTTTCGAACATTTTTAAACATTTTTCGAGTTTCTCAATTGAACAGTTTTTATAGTGGACAGGACCTTTTTTATAGTTTAATATAATCAAATATATGTATAATAATTTCAAGTCATGTCTTAATTTTGTTACATCTTGAAGTAAGATTTAATTTGAAGTGTTTTTCTGTGTAGTATTAAAAACTTTATGAAAAAATTACCGAATTTTACATCTGGGAATTTGCCTGCCTTCACTGTTAAATGATCAATCTTATTTTAAGATGCAACAAAATTAAGGCACGACTTGATATTCAAGCGTTATCTTAAATTTAGTTCATGTTCAACTTTTTTTTCAAGCAAGCAAGTCTCAAATAAAAAATGATTTGTTCAAATAATTTTTGAATATGGACTATATTTAAGGTAATGTTTGAATTTTAGGTCATGTCTTAATTTTGCTGCATCTTGAAATAAGATGAAATATCTGGAGTATTCTTGTGTGAAGTATAAAACATTTTATTGTAAAAATACTTGGTTTTCAATTTGAGAATTTTCACGAGTTCACTGCAAAAGTCAATCCAATTTCAAGATGGAACAAAATGAAGACACGACTTGAAATTCAGATATCATCTTAAATTTAGCCCATATTCAACTTTGTTTTCAAGTAGACAAGTGTCGAATCAAAAATGATTTGTTGAAATTATTTTTGAACATAGACTTGATTTGAGGCGATGTTCGAATTTCAAGTTGTGTCTCAATTCTGCTTTATCTTGAAACGTAATTCAATTTCTAGAGTGTTTTTCTGTAAGGTAAAAAATGTATAATTGTAGAAAACCTTGATTTTACAATTTTGAATTCTGACTTCCGCACTGTAAAAAGTCAATCTTAAAAAATAAAGGCATGCCTTGAATTTCAAACAGTATCTTAACTTCAATCCATGCTTAGGTTTTTTTTTAAGCAACCAAATCTTAAATCAAAAACGATTTTGAAATTTTCATTTTTGCTACTTTCATCGAATTATTCAAATGAAGTAAAATAATCTTATGGGAATAGTAATAGTCGGGAAAATAGGAAAATAAATTGTAATTTGAGAATATTTTTCGAACGTTTTAAAAATTTTTTCAAGATTCTAAATTGTACAGTGTTTATAGTATAGAATGGGCCTTTTTTATAGTTTTTAAGTTTTGGTAGAAATTATGGATTTTGAAAAAGTGTCTGTAAGGAAAAATAAAATAATCGTTGCGAAATTTATCGATTGTTGAAAATTCTCGTTATAAAAATAGCCTGGAAATATAAAATCGTGTCATATTTAAAAAACACGCTTGAAATCGAAGTATAATTTTTTTTATTCTTCGTACAAGAATGTTTCCAAAAATATTCTAACTAAAATAAACAAATTGAACAAAAATTCATTCAAAAAATTATTATTATTTTATTGTTACTTTGATTGCGTTTTTTTGGCAATTTAAGGTCAAAAAATTGAATCGTGATAAGATTAAAAATTTATAAAATGTTAGAACAAACATTTATTTTTTTAAATTCCCAAAGTGAGTAATTTTTTAACATTCAAAATATTTTATATTTTTGAAAAACATTCAATATCTATAAAATACTGTAGGAATCGAAATACAGTTTTTTCGGATTCATGTACAAGGTCTGTTTAAATGTAATTAAATTAAATTCATAAAATTTTCTAAAGTCTTGTTTTTAGAATCACTCAAGTTACTTGATTTGTTAATAATTATTGATAATATGTACAATGATTATTGTATTACAAAAATCAATATTACATTCTCAAAAATATAGAAAAAGTGGATAATTTTTCCCAGAATGAAGAATGAACTTTGAAAACCTCCAAAGTTCCAAAAAGTTGATCTGCAAAATAATTCTATATTTAATTGTTATTGAGAAAAAAATTCTCATAAATTCCCAAAACCGAATGTGTCAGATTTTAGAATATATAAATGTTTCACGAATAAATTTTTTTCAAGTTCAACTACTTGTTTTCCTCGATAGGTTTGATGTGCATCTAAGAATCAACTTTTAGAACGTTCATTATATGTTGGCAAACAAATCGATTGCAAAACATTTTTTGAATCGTGCCAAAATATCGTTGACTAACTCGTCTATTGTTGTTTTGTTACTTTTAGCACTTCCCTTTACGCTTTTATCTCGAGCTTAAAAATTTAAGCGTGTTTTTCGAATGAAATTTTTTATACATTCTGAAGTATATTATATGTAAAAGCCAAATTTTCAAAGTCTTCCTAATTTTTTAAATCTCTCATTCCAAATTTATTATCATAATAAAAATGAAATTTTCCAAAATTAAGTTTCTTTTCTACGTTTCAGTAAGGAAATTTAATTTTTATCCAGAATTGAAGATACTTTTACAAAATCTATTCAAGTGCAATAATTTACAAATTTCAAGGATTAGTATATTGTGCGACTAGTTGGAGAAGGAGAACATTCCACGAGCGTGAAGTTTGCCGCGCAAGCGTAGCGAGAGCGGTAAACACGCGAGTGGAATGATTCTCCTTCTCCAACTAGTCGCACATAATACTTTATTCAAAGACCGCAA
>JAPYZL010113539.1:0-28979 GCA_030522825.1 Platygaster orseoliae
TTTGGTAAAAATTTCCAGTCGTACAGCTATATCTTTCAATCAAAAAAATAAGTTTTCAAAACGAGCACTTCTCTCTCGCATGAACCAAAAGAAACCCACTCGTAGTATATATACCGCGCTCAACTTATACTACTGTCGACTCAGCCTGTCGTAATACTTCGGAAGTCGTATTATGGGCGCCTTTTACCCCAGAAGCCTTTAAAGACATATTTAGCACTCTAATGGGCCAAACAAAAATTAACAAAAATCTAATGGGCCAAACAAGTTTTTCTGGAATTTCTTTCCGAATTCGAAAAGTTTTGGTCATTTTGAAAGTTCAAATAAAATTTATGAGTTTTTGAGAGGTTTTAGTAATTTTTGAAATCCTGGAATTACGAATTTTTGAAGAATGTTGCAAAATAACGAAACTACTAATTTTTAAACTATTTTGTAAATTTTTGGAATCTTGAAACTCAAGAAATTTCAGGATTCTGGATTCAAAATACTTATGTACTTTGAACATTTACAAAGTTTCAGTTATTTTGGAAATTCTGAAATTCCAAAGTTGTAACGAGCGTCGAAAAATTTTGAACTTTCCAAGTTTCGAACTTTTTGATTTTCTCAACTTTTGAAGCTTTGGATAATATTTCAGAGGTTTCAGAATTATATAATTTGTTATAAGTATGAAATTTTATAGATATCTAGTTTTCGAAATTTCTTTCCAAATTCGGAAAGTTTCGGTAATTTTCGAAGTTCTAAGAAGTTTTAAGAATGTCGAAATATTTGTAGATTTTTATGTTTTAGCTTTTTCACTAAACCTAGCTTTAGTATTTGAAAACTTTTTTCATATCTTACTTTTTCAGAGTTCGAACTTTTCAGGTTTTAGAAATTGAAAAATCTGGAATTTGGAAAAATTACAAAGTTCTTGAAATTTTAATTTTTCGGAATTTGAAAGCTTCATGAATTTCAGATTTTGAAAATATCGAATAAATACGTAGTTATCTGTTTTAGAAAAATTTGGTTAGGTAAACTTTACCCAAAATTTTTTCACATTTTTCTGAGTCAAAAAGTCCTATATGCCACTTTTTGCAAAATTCAAAATGAAAAAAGATATTCGAGTTTGAAATCTGAGAAATCTGATTGGTTGAAACTTCTAACTCGAATATCTTTTTTGATTTTGAGTTTTGCGAAAGGTGGCAAAAAAGACTTTTCGACTCAGAAAAATATGAAAAAAATTTGAGTAAATTTAGGTATGTTTTATATTATCCCCAGCACTCCTCGTAAGAACGCGTTTATTGTTTAAATTTCAAACTTGAATAACTTTTTTGATTTTGAGTTTTGTAAAAAGTAGCAAAGGAGGACTCAAAATTCAAAAAGGAATATTGGATTTCTTTTTGATGAGAGGATTTTGGTACACCCCAGTAAACATTCGTGACGATTCGTGATCTGTACATCACGCGGTGATGTCATATCGCAGACATTTGCCGCCGCATATGATGCCATCATGATATCACGGCGTGACATGCATGATGTGATGTCACAGTGACCTCATGATGACGGCAAATGATGTTATGTCACGCCGTGATATCCTGATGATATCATATGCGGCGGCAAATGCTGCGATATGACATCACCGCGTGATGTAGATCACAAATCATCACGGATGTTTACTGGGACCATGTATATATATGCATATGCATTAACAAAAAACTATTCTAATTTATTTCTTAAACGCAAAAAAGCGTCGGTATTCAAATATTTTCGCATTTTAATAAAACTTGTCAAAAATATTATATACGTAAAGCACGAAATTTATAGAAAAATTTTGAATAATACCGAATTCGACTCAGGTCACTCTGATGTTCGGTAGTGACTTCTTGCTGATGTGAAGTAAAGCATTCATGCTAGAAAACATGGCGGAGTCATCGAAAATGTAAACAATGAATGATTGTCAATTGTCAAAACAATGTCAACAAATGATTCGTTTGTTGTTGTACATTGTTGCTGTTTTGAAAAATTTCAACAAAACTCTTAATTTATTTGTGTATTTACGTGAATTCTAGGATATTTGAAGGAAAAATGTCAGAGCAAAACGAAGAAGCTCCGAAAATACAATTTAAACGTAAAACTCGTGGAAATTTGAGAAAAAGGCATATAGAGGATGACGATGATGATGACGAGGGTGAACATTCCATTAGGTAAAAAATAATTTTCAAAAAATAATTGAACATTATTTAAAATGTATCTTCATTGATTACTTGGCATAATATTAACATTTTATTTTTTTGTGAAAAATGAATGTATATATAATTTATTAAAAGCAGATTTAATGACACAAAAAATTAATTATTTCACTAAAAAAAAAACGATACTACATTTTTCAAATTTCTATTTTTCTTATGTGTTTTCATTTTTGCGTAAGTTATCGAAATTTTAGTGAAGAATAATAATATTGGAGTTTATTCAACATCAATATGAAATATTACACTTATTAATGATATTATCGAAATGGGCAATTTCTTCATGAAACTATCTGTAAAATATAAAAATTATCAAGTTTTTTTTTAAATAATTTGTAGAGTTTGAATTAAAATGTATTACCCATAATTTATTATTATTTCTCTTTTACTAAAATTGTTAACTCTATTTGCAAAAGAATTGTTAACACTACAAACTGTTTTTTATTTGAATAAAAATTATTGATTTTGATTGAAAAATTATTGTAGTTTCTTAATAATTGCAAACTTTGTTCGAAATTTTCCTGTTTTGATACTAAAATTTACACTTTGTTGGTATTTTTTTTATTAAAGATGAATTAACGAATAGGTCATAATAAAAAAATATGAATCTGTAGAATGTGATTTATTGTATTTTGAAAAAAAACAATGCCTGAACTTTCCAAATTTTAATTTTTCTTTTACTTTGATTTATTCTTTAATGATTAAAACATGGGTTAAAATGAAGTCTAAATAAATTTTAATAGTCATAAATGTAAAATATTACAATCAGCAACATTATTATCGGAAAAAATTATTTTTTATAAAATTACCTATAAAATATTAAAACCAAATGAGTTTCTTTTTTTTAAATATCTCATGAAGTTTGAATCATTATTTAGCTACAATTTATTATTATTTTTGTTTTGTTAAAATTTTTAATTACATTTTCTAAGGACTGAATTGCAAATGATACCAACTATTTTTGCCGAATAAAAATGAATGATTTAAATTGAAAACTTTTTGTACTTTCTGATTTATTGCAAACATTGTTCAAATTTTCATTTTTTTAATACTCAAAATTAACATTTATTGGTATTTCTATTAAAATCTGAGTTCATAAAAAAAAAATTAATTTGCAAAGAGTAAATTATTCTATTCTAAAAAAAAAACAATCTGGAAGCATTCAAAATTTTAATTTTTCTTTTATTTTTGTTCATTTCCCTATGATTAAAACATGGTTAAATAAAAAGTTTACTAAATACAAATGTAAAATATTACACTAAACATTTTTATGGAAAAGGACGATTTTTCATCAAATTACCTGGAAAATATAAAAATTAATCAAGTTCCTTTTTCCCAAAAACCTCCTATAGTTTGCATTATTTTTAATTAGCTACAATTTATCATTACTTTTTTTTCAGTAGAATTTTTAATTTTATTTGCTGAGGACTGAATTGCAAATGCTACAAACTATTTTTGCCGAATAAAAATGAATGATTTCGATTAAAATATGTTTGTACTTCTTGACTAATTGGGAATCTTGGTCAAATTTCCCTTTTTCAATACTTTAAATTAACATTTATTGGTATTTTTATTAAAGATTAGTTAATCGATAGTTCATAATAAAAAAATATTAATTTGCAAAAAGTGAATTATTGTATTTAAAAAAAAAGAAGGCTGAAACATAACAAGTTTTAATTATTCTTTTACTTTTGTTTATTCTTCCATGATTAAAACATAGTTTAAATAAATTTCACTGGATATACATGTAAAACATTACACTCAATAACATTATTATTGAAAAGGACAATTTTTCATGAAATTACCTGGAAAATGTAAAAATTAATCCAGTTTCTTTTTGTTTCTAAAAACCTCCTATAGTTTGAATTATTATTAATTAGCTACAATTTATTATCATTCTTTTTTCACTGAAATTTTTAATTATATTGGATTTGATAAGGACTGAATTTTAAATACTACTAACTATTTTTGCTGAATAAAAATGAATGATTTCGATTGAAATATTTTTGTACTTTTTGAATTTGCAAACTTCGTTCAAATTTTTCTATTTTAATACCTAAAATTCACATTTATTTGTATTCCCATTAAAAATGAAATAATTAATATTTTATAATAAAAAAATAGTATGCTGCAAATAGTATATTATTCTATTGTAAAAAAAAAAACAATGCCAAAGCATTCCAAATTTCAATTTTTCTTTTATTTCTGTTCATTTTTCCATAATTAAAACATGGTTTAATAAAAAGTTTACTAAACGTAAATGTAAAACATTACACTAATAATTTGTATCGAAAGAGACGATTTTTCATGAAATTACCGGTAAAATATAAAAATTGAGTTTCTTTTTTTAAAATATCTCATAGAGTTTGAATTATTATTATGTAGCCACAATTTATTATTATTTTTCTTTCACTGAAATTTTTAGTTATATTTGTTAAGAACTCAATTGCAAATGCTACAAACTAATTTTGCTGAATAAAAATGAATGATTAAGATTAAAATATGTTTGTACTTCCTGATTTATTGTGAATCTTGTTCAAATTTTCCTTTTTAAATACTTTAAATTAACATTTATTGGTATTTTCATTAAAAATTAGTTAATGGATAGTTCATAATAAAAAAATATGGATCTGTAGCAAGTAAATTATTGTATTTTAAAAAAAAACAATGCTTGAACTTTCCAAATTTCAATTTTTCTTTTACTTTGATTTATTCTTCAATGATTAAAACATAGATAAAAATAAAGTTTGAATAAATTTTGCTAGATATAAATGTAAAATATTACACTCAACAACATTATTATCAAAAAGGACGATGTTTCATGAAATTACCTGAAAAATATAAAAATCAATCAAGTTTCTTTTTATCAAATACCTTATAGAGTTTAAATTCAAATTTATTAACAATAGTTTTTTTTCACTAAAATTTTCAATTAAATTTGCTAAGGACTGAATTGCAAATGCTACAAACTTTTTGCTAAATAAAAATGAATGATTTTAATTAAAATATTCTTGTACTTCCTGATCAATTGCAAACAGTTTTGAAATTTTCCTTTTTTAATACTTAAAATTAACATTCATTGGTATTTCCATTTAAATTTGAGTTTATAATAAAAAAGTATTAATCTACAAAAAGTAAATTATTTTATTCTAAAAAAAAATAATAATGCTAAAGCATTCCAAATTTAATTTTTTCTTCACTTCTGTCTATTCTCCCATAATTAAAACATAGGTTAAAAAAAATTTTTTTTAATTTACTTAACATAAATGTAAAATATTACACTTTACAGATTTCTATACAATAAAAAATATATCATCATTCTGTATTTATTTTATTACTTAACTTTATTTACGCATATACATTTTATGATGTCATTCACATTTTTCATTTTATTGTCCTATATTCACAGATATTTCTGTTTCTCTTATTAATATTTCGACTTATATATAATTATAATTATATTTAATTGAAATTTATCCTTTTTCGTCAAATGACCCATGAATTACTAAAAACCAATGAAGTAGCTTAATTTGGAAATACATTTCAGAGAAAAAGTAGAAGAAATAAAGACAATCCGAAAATTGCGAGAGCGTCCCAATGGAGTCAACATAGTCGGTTTAGCCTTGGGAGAAAAAATTACACCAGATGTCATTCATGTAAGAAAACAATCTACTCAAAAAAATCCAAACAATTTATTTATTGATTTTTTTTTATTATTAATTATATTATTATAATTTATATTTATTATTGTTATCTTTTTTACTTTTTATTATTATTTTGTATTATTTATATTTTATTCACTATTCTTATATAATTTTTATTTATTAAGTATATTATTTATATTCACTACTTTTTTTATTATATTATTTTATTTATTATAATATTTATCATTATATTATTATATATTATTATTGCACATTTTATTATTTTCAATAATTATGTAAGACAATCTTTATTTATTTAATAATTCTTCATTCATTTTCCCGACCTTGATAATATTATAACAGGAACGAAATGTCTTTGACATAAATAAAGAATCATTAATTGTCCCCTTTTGGCTGATATTGCATTTTTCCTGTTTGCCAGAATCAATTTCATAAAGATGATGTGAATAAATTAAATTAAAATATAATGTTAACTTGTTCATAATTTGCAGTCTTCTGACCCGTTCAACATCAAAATCGGAGGAATGGTCGACATGGCAGGCTTGAAGAAATCAAACCAGAAGCAAGACGATACATACGAAGCAGGAATTGGTACACAGTTCAACGCAGAGACCAACAAACGCGATGAAGACGAAGAAATGTAGGAAAAAATAAACAATGAAATAAATAAAAAAATATCATATAAATATTAAATATCATATATTAAATGAATATTATTAATATATACCTATTATAAATAAATGATATTGACTTATTATTATTATTATTATTATATGTATTATACGTATTATAATTATAATTTTAATTGATATTAAATTATGATTATAATATTAAAACTACAATATATAATTAAATAGTATAATTCAATAAAAAAATTTTAAAACATCAAAATTTCTTTTATAATATAAAAGTTTAGAAATTATAAAAAAATTAAACAAAATTCAATAACTTTATTAAATTAAATAAAATAATAATTATTGTAATATAAATAAATAAAATTTAAACATGAAGAAATGTAGGAAAAAGTAAACAATAAAAGAAATAAATAAAATAAATATCATGTATTAAAAAAATAAATTATATTAATGTATACCCATTATCAATAAATAATATTTATTATTATTATATTATTCTTATTGTAATTATAATTTTAATTGACAATAAAATATAATTATAATACTTAATATTAAAGTATAAAATGAAATAGTGTAATATAATAAAAATTTTAAAATAATCAAAATCTCTTTTATGATATAAAAATTTAAAAATTAGAAAAACATTACATAATAACTTTTAATAAAATTTAATAACTTTAATAAATAAAATTCAATTACGATTATGATTATATAATAAATAAATATTACTAATAATTAAATATTAAATATAAATATAACATAAAAAAATGAAGAAATTGAGGAAAAAATAAACAATCTCTTCGTTATTTCCAGTTTTTTACAATAAATTTTTGCATTTCAGGGTGAAATACATTGAGGAGGAATTGGTAAAAAGGACCAAGAAAAATAACGAATCTTGCGATTCAGAACAAGGCGACAAAAGCTATTATTGCTCGCCGGAAGAAGCCGCGCTTCAGGCAGTACCTGAACATTTGAGACAGAGTTCGGCGCATCGAAGCGAGGAAATGTTGTCTAATCAAATGCTGTCTGGGATTCCCGAAGTGGATCTTGGCATAGAGTAAATTGGAATTCATCGAATAATATAACTACTATTTAAATTATAGTATTAAAATATATAATTATATATTTTTAATTAAAATATAAGTTTATAAAAAATAATACACTATATTATATATATTATATTTATAACTATATAGTAAAAAATATAAGTATATAATTATGAATATAAATTATTATTTTCAATTATTATAAGGCTAGATATGCGAAATGAAATTCACAGATCAATTAGGACAAGAAAATTTTATGTGTCTCAAGTTCCGAACACTTATGATAAAAACAAAAGAGAAAAAAATCACTTTTTTATTTCCACCTAAGATAAAGGTGTAAAAAGTTAGTAACATTAAATAATATTTTTTTAATATAAATACTTATTTAATATTATAACTATGAAAGGTGATGGAAACAATTTTTCGCGTTTTCCTTAACTATTAAATAAATAACTAATTATTTATTAGTAAGTAATTTTATGAAAAATCGTCCATGTTGATAATAATTTTGTTGAGTGTAGTATTTTACATTTATATTTAGTGAAATTTATTTAAACTCAATTTTAACCCATGTTTTTAGAATAGATAAACTGAAGTAAAAAAAAATTGAAATTCGGAAAATTTTGACTTTGTTTCTGTTTCAAAATACAATAATTTATTTTTTAGATTCGAATTTTTTCATCATCAACTATTTATTAATTCATCTTTAATCAAAATACCCATTAATGTTGATTTAAGTAACAAAACTTTGAACCAAATTTGCAATCGATCAGAATCTACAAGAGTTTTTGGTATTTGCAACTCAGTACTTAGCAAGTATAATTAATAATTTTTGTAAAACAAAAATAATTATAAATTGTTGTTAATAAATTTTAATTCAAATTCCACGAGATATTTAGAGAAAAGAAACTTTATTAATTTTTATATTTTCAAGTAATTTCATGAAAAATCGATCATTTTGATGATTATTTTGTTGTGTAATATTTTACATTTATAATTAGTAAAATTTATTAAAACGCTATTTGAACCCATGCTTTGGCATTGTTTTTTTTCAATTACAATAATTTATTTTTTAAATTAGTGTTTTTTCATCAACTATTTATTAATTCACCTTCAATCAAATTATTAATAAATGTTAATTTTGATATAAAAATTTTGAACCGAATTTGCAATTGATCAAAATGTGCAAAAAATTTTTCAACCAAAACCATTTATTCTTATTCGGCAAAAAAAGTTTGTATTATTTACAGCTTAGTACTTGACAAATATAATTAACAGTTTTAGTAAAACAAAAATAATTATACATTGTTGTTAATAAGTTTTTATTCAAACTCCACGAGATATTTAGAAACTAAACTCTATTAATTTTTATATTTTCCAAGTGATTTCATGAAAAATCGTACATTTCAATCATAATTTTAATGAGTGTAATATTAAATATTGATAGTAAAAAAACTCTGACATTATTATTCCTCACTCAAATTTCAAATAGTTTAGTAAAAATGAAAACACGCAAGAATAATAGAAATTTGAAAAATGTAGAATCATTATTTTAGAGTGGAATAATTTATTCTTTGTTAAACCATATCTGTTTAAATAAATTATTTAATAATTCATTTTTTCATTTTTTACACAAAATTAAATCTAAATATTAACTCAAATAATCAATGGGTAAAATTTTCAATAATGTTTGTTATAAACAACTTGAGAACTTTAAAAATTTGACAATCAAAATCTCTGGATAGAAAACGTACTCATTTTTCAGCAAAAAAGTTTCGAAATAAAGAAATAAAACTATGAAAAATTCAGTACAAATTTTATTTTTAATTTTCAGTTTCAATGATAGAAAAGTAATAGTTTATAGTTATTGCAAATTGTGTTGAAACAGCACATTTTTTTGCTAATACAGCAAATCCTTTTTTTTCGTACAGTGTGGATGTAGATGAACAAAAATTCCGTTTTTGAAACCAATTATTCATAATTGAATTAACAAATTACTTTACATAAATGCGTTGTCGATTAAGTATTACCATTCTACTTTACAATTTTTTAAAAAATGTTCATCTTATTGCAAGTCAGTTTTCCAAATATATTACTTTTTACTGTAAATTATTGTAATCGTGGTTTGGTTCATATATTGCATTTTTTTAATAAAAATTTCTCATTTATTCCACTATTTAAAAAATTTTGTCAGTATTTTCTATAGGTAAATAATATAATGAAACATAGTACAATTTTTTCTCAGTGTATAATTTTGAAAGTATCTTCAGTTATTTAAATCAGTAATATCAGAATCTAAAGACTTTTTCAATTGCCACCAACAAATCAATTTCTAAACAATTATTATTCAATTGAACAATTCATTAAAATTGTTAATTATGTTTGCTAAGTACTGAATTTAAATACTACACACTGTTTTTGTAGAATAAAAATGAATGGTTTAGATCAAACAAATTTTGCAGTTTTTGATTAATTGCAAACAAAATTTTGTTACTTAAATTAACGTTTATTAGTATTGTGATCAAGATGAATTAATGAATATTTGATAGTAAAAAAAAGAATCCTTAAAATATATATTATCGTACTACGAAGAAAAACAATGCCAAAATATTCCGAATTTCAATTTTAAATGTAAAATATTACACTCAACAAAATTATTATCAAAATGGACGATTTTTCATGAAATAACTTGTAGAATATATAAATTAATAAAGTTTCTTTTTTCTATTATTATATTATTAGTATCACTTTAAATTATAATAATTATATTACAATTCAACTATAGGTATTATCATCAAACTCTCAGATTCATTTAAAAAACTTTTTCACACTAGTGAAGAAATATACTATAGATATCATGAAATCCCAAACCTATACTTATACAAAACACAAATTTTATTACTTTTCATCATACTCTTTATTCAAAAAACACTACTTGAAGTCAAAAATCGAAATCTCTATCGACATTTTTCATGGATTCCAATGCTAAACTCATAATTTCAGAGCCAAGATACGAAATATTGAAGCCACCGAAGAAGCGAAATTGAAATTGATTTGGGACAAGCATCGCAAAAAAGAAGGACCATCGCCGTTTGTTCCAACAAATATGGCTGTTAATTTCGTTCAACACAATAGATGTGAGTATCCCAACTTTTTTTCCTTCCGTCCCAAAACTGAATTTGTTAAATAACAAATATTGTCGTTCCAGTCAACATAGATGACAGCAGCACATCAAATAAAAAAATTCACGCTCGAAACAAACCCGTGGAGTCAGGAAAATGTGGAAAAGACAAAAATTCCGAAAGAGACGAAAAAGCCACTGATGACTACCATTACGAGCGATTCAAAAAACAATTTCGAAGATTTTAATTACAAATTATTGTAACTTCCTTGAATAAATCATGTTTATTTATTTAAAATTTGTAAATGTTCTCAGCCTAAATAAAGTGGAAAAGGGAAAGAAATGTACATGTGTATTTAACGAAATAAATATTGTTTAATTATCGCTACAAAAAAAATGCAACTCAGAAGTTCGAGGATTCAACTGCAATCACGTAATTGTTTCTGATACTTTCATACTGTCATGATTTGCCGGCTTCACGAAAAGCCGCGATTTTTCTCGGTTTAAAAGTTGCAAACTATGTTACAAAATAAATAATTGCTATCAGAACATTAACATTAAATACAGAAACATAATTACAATCATAAACGCGCTCCCAAAATCAAAATGTACACGAATGTTTGGTTGACACAGTTGAACGTCAGTACAAAAATGTGGCCAAAAAAATTTTAGACACTCATACCACACATGCATAGAAATACATTCGACGTTATGTACAATCGCCTGAACATCTCGAGAAGCTTTGATTTATGGTTAAAAAATGAAAAATATGTGTAAAAAGTCGTTCTTATTCGATCGAGAACTGTTGGGTTGTAAAAATCATTGCTTAAAAAAAATTTCATCAACCAAAGCACCTTGAGGTCTGCTCTTTAGGTCGTATACTGTTAGAATTACTTAGTTTTTTCCAGTCTTTTCATTGCTTGGAAAGGATGATCGAATGAACGGTTTGTAACAGGTTAAACCTCAAATTCCTGCTCATCGTTCGTCTCCTCCAGATCATCCGCTGCGTCTTCAAGGTCGGCAAACATATTTTCAATGTCCTGAAAAGCAGGAAATACAAATTTGTGCATTGGCATAAATTAATTCCATCAGGGAAATGAAAGGCGTTTATCTTTGGGAAAAAATAATCAGTTTGATCAGATTATCAAAACTTTTCTAAAACTTTCCAAGCTTTTATTTTGATATTGTGAATTAAAATTTGGATTATAAATTCAAAAAACTGGAATTAATAGTTGATCGTCAATTGTCAATGGAAAAAATTTCAAATTCATCAAAAATCTAATTTTGGAAGTAAAAAAATCCAAAAATTTTCCAAGTTATTGTTTTTGAACTCAAGATTTACATCGGAATTTAAGATTTGAAATTAAAATGAAAAAAGTCGAAATTAACAGTTAATTATTAATTGTCAATAAAAAAAATTGAATATTCATCTAGAATTCAAAAGTCGAAAAGTTATTTTTGGGAAGTTTTGAAATCCAACAATTTTTCAAGCTTTTATTTTTGAAATCGACATTTACATTTCAATTTGAAATTTGAATTAAAAATGAAATAAATCAAAATTAACAGTTGATTATCGTCAATAAAAAAAAAAAAATGAAAATTCATCAAAAATGCGAAAAATCAAGTTTTTGAAGTTTGAAATCCAAAAATTTCAAGTTTTTTTGTTTTTCGACAATTTTTTGATTTCAAGAATTTTTCAAGTTTTTTTTTCACATTACTTGCAATTCAAAATTTGAATTAAAAATGTTAAAAATCAAAATCGACAGTTGATTGTTAAAGTAGGCAATAAAAAATAATTGAAAATTCATCAAAAATTTGAAAATCATAATTTGAAAGTTTCAAAATCTATATATCTCATTAGTTTTTCGTTTTTTGAAAATTTAATTATTTTAAGAATTTTCCAAGTTTTTATTTTTGAACTTAAAATTTACATCGCAATTCAAAATTTGAAAAATTTAGATAGTGTATTAAAAAATATTTTGTAAAATAATAGGTTTGTACGGAAATTTTCAAAATTCATCGACTACTTTTGTACAATGAAATATTTTTTGATTTTACATTATTTTAAAAATATCACACGGTTTCTGTTAGTTATACAGATTTCAACAGATTTTCAGAATTTTCTGGGATTTCATAGAAAAGTAGGTAACTAAAATTTACTGTACTTTTTGATTTTTTCACTTTTATTAAAACATGAAAAAAACAAACAAAACATTTTTCGTTTTAAAATATCGATAAATGAAAAAAATTTTAAATTGTTCGAAATTTAAAAGTTTATATTATAATTCAAACTATTGTAAACTTTCAAAATTACAAAATTAATATGAATTTATATTGAAAAATGAAAAAATATTGTCATAAATGTTTCGAAATAAAATAGCAATGAAAACAATGTACAAAATTTACGTACATTTACGAAGACTTCACTTATTTTTTAAATTTTACAGAACTGAAAATTTCTCATATTTTTCAAGTTTCTACTTCTTCAAAATACTCGAAATTTTTTAAGAAAATGAACACAATCTACACGATTCATAAACAATTATCCAAAATCAACAATTTCTAAAATTTGTTTCAAAATTTATTACAATCCTAAAAATTTTAAAAATTAGACTAATTTTCATAAAACTCGGAAAGTTTTGAACAGTATAATAATTTGTATTATCACATGTAACTGGTTTTTAAAATAACGACATCATTGGTTTTATTATTTTAAATTATATTCAAATTTCTGTAGAACGTTCATTTCAATCCCTCGTGATTTCAACTCCTATAAGAAACGGCGAGATATTATAAAATTCTCAAAGAAAAAATTTTTTTATCAAAAGACAAAGAAAAATTTATCAGTTTTTTTTTTTTTTTTTTTTTTTTTTTTTTTTTTTTTTTTTTTTTTTTTTTTTTTTTTTTTTTTGTTTTTTTTTTTTTTTTGTTTTTTTTTTTTTTTTTCGTCCTAGGGGAAGGCGAGCGCCACCGGCTTTCCTGCGAGTGCGAGAGAGATGCATAATGTGGGAATCGCGCGGGAGACACACGAGGTGTAACCTAAAAACATCAGTTTCAAGATGGTCAGCGTTAAAATTATGAAGTGAAAAAACACTACACTTCTTGCGTTTGAAGCCCTTTTTTGGTCGGATTCAACTGCAAAATCAGGTATTTGGCAAACGAATTGAGATTCTACAATGCGTAACGAAAATTTTGATACATAAAACATTATTTTCTATCCACAAATAGCTAAAAATACGGCAAATCAAATTTTTGGAAAATGGTCAGAAAAAAATATTTGAACATTATTCGAACAATGGAAATATTGAATTTTACTGGATAAATTTTTTTTTTTTTTTAAGTAATAAAAATATTTGTGAGATTAACAAAAACTTACGTTTCTCAAAATTGAATTATGTAAGAAATTTTTTCATAACATCACATTATGTAAAAGAAATTAATTTTTATTTGAAATTTTGAGAATTTCTTACAAAACAAATTACTTTATTCAATAAATTTTATTATTAACAATTTATTAACACATCACATCAGGTGATTTGACAAAAACTTCATTGAAAAACTGTTCTTAAAAAAACCAGTGACAATTTCATAAAAAATTTCAAATTTCTTATAATAAAATATTTATACTCTTTACATTTCCTATAAACAGTGTTAAATAGGTTTTGGCATAACAAAAAAAAAATATGAAAAATTTTTCAATCCTGAAAAATAACACATTTTTAATACGATTTTTGTACAACATATATATATATATATATAAGAAAACGATCCGCGGTCGAAAATTCTTACATAACCAATTTTTTTCATCAAAAAAAATTCATGAAAAAGATCTTGATTAGGTGACCTCACAAAAAACATACACAAAAATTGTTTTTATAACAACCAGTGACACTTTTATAAGAAATTTCCAAAACGTGTGTGCTTCTTACACTTCCTCTTAACAATGAAATATTAGTGAGAAATTTTCCAAGAGATCAAAGATGATGAATTTTTATAAGAAATATAATTTTTTTAAGAATTTTTCTTTATAAAAAATCGATTTTCATTCGAAATTTATTATCAAACAAATCATTTGTTATACAAAAACCTTTCTTTTAACCTAAAAACTAGCGACACTTTTGTAAAAATTTTAAAAGAAAATGTTTGTGCTCTTTACACTTCCTATAACAGTGAAATATTTATAAAAAATTTTACAATCTTATGAAAAACATAATTTTTTTATAAAACCACTTTGAATAAAAATTATTTTTTGCACGAAAAATAATTTTTTTATAGGATTGGAAAATTTTTTGTGAAAATTTTACTGCTAATAAGTGTACAAAGTACTAATATTTCTTTATAAAAATTTGAATTTTGTAATAAAAGTGTCACTGGTTCGTAGATTACAAAAAAATGGTTACGGTATGAAAAAAAATTTGTTTCATACAAAATTTCTAAAATTTAAAATGAAAAATTCATTATTTTTCACAAGATTAGAAATTTTCTTATGAATATTTTACTGTTAAGTATAGGAAATATAAACAGCACAAATATTTCATTGTAAAAAATTGAAATTTTTTATAAGTGTCACTGGTTTTGGGATTGAAAAAAAAAATGGTTTTTGTATAACAAAAAATATGTTTTATACAAAATTTCTGAAATTTTTAATGAAAATTAATGTACTTTATGAAATCACTTTTTATATATAATTGGTTTTCATTCGAAATTTCAGAAAATTTTTATAAAACAAGTTTTACGTTATACCAAAACTATTTTTTTTATCCAAAAAACAGTGACACTTTTATAAAAAAATTTTCAATTTTTATAAAGAAACATTTGTTTTTCTTACATTTCCTATAAACGATGAAATATTCATAAGAAATTTTCCAATTCTATAAAAATAATAACTTTTAACGAGAAATATAATTTTTCATGAAATCACTGTTAAAAAAAATCAATAAACAATGAAACATTCATAAAAAATTCTGTAATCCTATAAAAAATCATAAATTTTTATGAGAAATATAATTTTTCATGAAATCACTCTTAAAAAAAAACGATTTTCATTTGATATTTTTTGAAAAATTTTTCCATACAAGTTTCTACAGGAAATAAGATTTTATAAGAAAAACTTTTCTTACAAGATTTTCATATGAATAAAAATCACTGGAGTTATTAAAAAGTTTCGAATAATTTCACGTAATGGCATAAAAAAAATATATATATTTAATATTCAATATTTAAATTTTTATAAGGAAATATTTGTGCTCCTTACACTTCCTAAAATCAATGATATATCCATAACAGATTCTCCAATCTATAAAAAATAATAAATATTTTCAAGAAACACAATTTTTTTATAACATCACTTTTTACAAGAAATCAATTTTGCTTTAGAAATTTCTCATAAGAAAAATTTCACTAAAAAAATTCCCATACAAATTTCTACAGTAAAGAAAAAATATTACAAAAAAAAACTTTTATTACAAGAGTTTCATACGAATAAAAATTACTGAACTTACTAAAATATGTTTTTAATACTTTCAGGTTATGGCAAAAAAATAAATATATTTAATATTTAACATTTCCTTTCAGTTGTAATAAAAAAACTTTATTTTTGGATTATAATCATTCAATATTTAAATTGTTATAAGGAAATATGTGTGCTCCTTGCACTTCCTAAAAACAATGAAATATTTATTACATATTTTCTAATCCTACAAAAAATAACAAATTGTTAAGAAACACAATTTTTTTATAACATCACTTTTTACAAGAAATCAATTCTCATTTGAAATTCCTCATAAAAAAATTCTTATATGAATTTCTACATTTAAGAAAATTCTACAAGAAAAACTTTTCTCACAAGATTTTCATACAAATGAAAATTGCTGAAGTACTAAAACATGTTTCTGATAATTTCAGATTATGGTATAATAAAATTGATACTCACTTCATTTGTTGTTTCCTCATCTTCGACTGGCCCTTCTTCTATTTCGTGGTCCTTGAACCACACGTTGGTAATGATTTGGGGGGTCTCCCTGAAATTCGCAGCGTTTTCTATGATGAAGAACTCGTTCCCCGAGACGTTATAACCGTCTACGCCGTCCGAGTCGTCTTCCTCCTCTTCGTCATCTTCCTCCTCGTCCGGGTCCACTGGCTCCTCTTTGATTTTAAGCGTAGCTTCATTCGCAGGATCCGCTTCATTTGCAGTTTTTGACTTAGAATCCATGGCCTGAAAAATCAAAATCATCAACATTTTGAGATTCCCTTAATTATTTTAAATCATCATGATAAAATATATTGTTATTTAACCCAGTAACTTCGCCATGCATAAGAAGTTCCAAAAAGTGAAACTTCTTATATTCTACTACTTTTTTACCTTCTTCTTCATTAAAATGAAAAAGTATCCATAAGATATTCTTTCTTTCATTCTCTACTTGATGTTTTACATCTTAGAACTCACCCGACGTGATTGCAGCTCTTTCTTCGAAGATGAAACGTTATTTTCTTGATTCGTATCGCCCATGTCGAGATCTATGTTCTCCGACGGGTCCTCGAGCCCTAGATCCTTGCCATTTTTGGCAGCCTTGCTTTTTTCGCCGTTCGAGGCCTCCTCCTCTTTCGTCACATTTGATGCAACTGAGGTCTTCCTTGGGCTGACCTTGCTGTCTCCTGGAAGACATGTGTTTCCCCGTTGCCTCAAAAATCGTACGATGAGGCTTCTCGTGCCCCACATCAGATCTCGCGACGTCTTGTACGCGGCGATGGACTCCTCCACGGAGTTGTACCTCAGGAAAGCGTATCTGTAATGCAAATTCATTTTTCTTCACTTAAAAGTTTGAATTTGAGTATATTTTCTTGTGTTACCACAAAAAGTAAGATAGTGGATTTTATGGTACCCCAGTAAAAATTCATGACTTTATAATGTAATCATGATAACATGTCATGTCATGGATGATATATTGTACACATATGCTTCGTCATTAGCATATCATATGATATCATTTCTGATCTCACCACAATATGTCATACAATGCTATAATATCGCAATCAAATGACTTTATGTCAAATGATATTACTGGAGTGTGATATTATATCATTGCATGACATCTCTTGCTTGTGTATTAAGTCATGATATCATAAGGTCTGATAACAAAACACATGTTTGCAATATGATGTCATTAATGACATGACATGATATATGATTACATTATAATATCACAAATGTTTACTGGGACTAGTAAACAATAATGATATAATTTATGATCACACCCTAATATTCCATACCATGGTATCATATTGCAGTCAAATGACTTTATGTCATTGGAGTGCGATATAATATTACACCATGATTTGCCATGACATCTCTTGTTTGCATATCAAGCATGATATCATATGATGTCATGGTATATTATGACACGTCAAGTCATGTTGTTATATTACATCATTTTCCATTGACATTATCATTTAATATCATAAAGTAATTTGAATGCGATATGATATTATGGTATGACATCATGGAAAATCAGAAATTATATAATGAATGTTTACTCGGACCTTTTACAAGTGTTTTGTGAAAAAAAAAAAAAATGGAATAGAATTCGCTTGAAATGTGATATTATGATGAAAGAATTTCACAAGTATAAATTTTGTAAATTACACATGAATGTCATTTATTATATTCATTGATTTCTAAAACTTTACTAAATTTGAAAGTGTAAAAAATGTGGGTAATTTTGGAGATGTTTTTATACTTGAAAAATTTTTGAAAGTCAGAATTATTATAAATTTTTTATAACTTTGAAACTATCAAGAGTGTTGGAGATAATGGAATTTTGAGAAAATACAAAATTTCAAATTTTTTGCATTTATAAAATTTTGAAATTTTATGCATGAAAATGTTAAGAATTTTTGAAAACTTTCTCCTAAAGTTTCGAGTTGAAAATTTAATCGTGAGAAAGTATAAAGATTAAAAATTTCTTTCTTTCTCAAAAATTGTTCAAGTTTTTAAATATTTTGAATTTTTAATTTCAAGTGCATTGAATAATGTCAATAATTTCCAACAATTTTGAAAGATTTATAGAATGATTCAATTCAGGAAAATCTAAATATTCTAAAAATTCTTAGATTTCCATAATATTCCAATTTTATTTTTCTCAATTTGAAATTTTTGATGAATTGATAATTTTCTGCAGTTTTTAATTACTGATTCATTTATTTTCAATGGTAAATTTCGAATTGCAATGCAAATTTCAAATTCAGAATAAAAACTTGGAAAATTCTTGAAATAATGGAATTTTCCAAGTTTTTATTCCGAATTTGAAATGTACATCACAATTAAAAATTTAAAAATAAAAATTGATATTGAATTAATAATCAAAAATTAGAAAAAATTATGAATTTATCAAAAATTTCAAATTGAGAAAAATTGAATTTGAATATTTCATAAATCCAAAAACTTTCGAATTTTTAAGATTTTTATAAACTTAATCATTCTAGAAATCTTTTGAAATTTCAAAACTGTTGAAAATTACTGAAATTATTATTGAATTCTAAAACTTCCAAATTTGTTTTTTGAATTATGAATTTTTTATTGATTTTCAAAATTTTTTTTATTGACAATTGATAATCAACTGTCAATTTGATTTTTTCAATTTTAATATAAAAAATCAATAAAACATCAAGATATTAAAATGGCCTGGAAAAATTTTTTAAATAATGGAATGTTGAGAAATTTGAAAACCTTTAGCTTTTGCATTTGCAACATATTGAAATTTCATACACAAAAATGTTACGAGTTTTTGACAACTTAACGGATTTAAAAAATTTTGGAAATTATCATACTTTTCCACAATGCAGTTTTCAACCTGTTTAAAACTTGAATTATGAAATGTAATAATTCGTTTGTTGATGGATTCTCGATGTTTTTCATTGACAATTTATCAACTGTTAATTTTGATTAAAAATATCAAAATGAAAACTTCAGAAATTTTTAAAAAAGAATTCCAAGAAATTTCAAAACTTTTAGCTTTTGCATCTGTAAATTTCAAACCCGAAAATGTCATGATTTTTTGACAACTTGGAGGATTCTTTTAACTATCATCCTCACAAATCCTTATACAATTTTTAACTCTTTAAAATTGTATTTCGAAAATTTTTTGTGAATTTAACACTTTCTGAACTATTCAGATACCTGCAATTTCAAATCTGAAATAAATTAAAACTGTCAGATCATACCTTGTGTTCCTCATTTTCTGAGGATACCCCACATCGACCCTCGCAGCCGTTGGGAACTTGCTCTTAACCTCACTCACGTTCACAGCCTCCGGCAAGTTTCCTATGTACAAGATATAAGGATCAATGTCCTCGGGCGAGGGATTGTCCTTATCGGTCAGCGATTTCTTCTCCACCTTCAAGAACCCAGTGCCAAACGGAATCTTCTCCAGGTTCTTTATGGCCTCGTCCACGTCGATGTTCTCCGCCATCTGCACGAAACAGTACCGCGGACCACTTGGACTTTGGAAATGTATGTTCTGGATCCCCGGGTGGAACTGCTTCACGATGTCCTTATTGAGGTCTGGATCCGGAAACTTGATGATCAAGCTCTGAGCCTTGATGTTCTTCGTCATCTCCTGCTCAGCTTGAAGCGCTTTCACCGCATCTTCCCTCTTCCATGGCCGAGAAGGATGACACTGGGACATCGGTTTTCTCTGCTTCTTCTTTTTCATTGGTTCCTCCTGTTAAAACATAAAAGTACATTTTAAAATCTTCCACATAGCTCATAACCTCCTAAGACGGTAACGTGACATTTTAAGTAAAAAATTTTATCTCATATCCTTCAAACTTACAGAGGTCGATGACTGCTCCACACTTCTCTCGCTGCTCCTCCTGGATATGATATTCTCAGAAGGGCTGAGAACTGGAGGAGGGCACACATTTATGGCTACATTTTTGACCATCCCTTGGTTCATATAATGGTTCCTCTGCCAGTCGGGAACCATTGCCACAGCGCCGTGAGGAACTCCGTTTGAGGAAGGGCCAAAATAGGGTGCCTGTTCGTGATATGGTCCCTGGGGTTGATTCGAGATGGGCCTTCTGGTTTTGCGGAAATTGCCCCTCATGTAATTGAAATTTACAGTCCTAGTGTTCGGGACAAATCGTTCGCGTCGCATGAATGGTGGCCTCTGGTAGTTGATCATGTTCGCAGTTTGCGACGGCAAGGCCTGCGTCGTTGGAGGAGGAGCTGCATGAGCTATAGCCCATGACCATGATCCGTTTGGATGCTGCAACCAACCTGGCATTTGGGTCATGTGAGGCGGCATTTGGGGTGGCATTTGGGGTGGCATTTGGGGAGCCATCTGCGGAGCCATATGATGTTGCATTGGAGGCATCTGCGGTGGCATCTGCGGGGATATCGGAGGTGGAATTTGGTGGTAGAGCTGAGGAGGCTGCTGCTGAGGAGGCTGCTGCTGAGGAGGGTGCTGCTGAGGAGGCTGCTGCTGAAGAGGCTGCTGCTGAAGAGGCTGCTGCTGAAGAGGCTGCTGCTGAAGAGGCTGCTGCTGAAGAGGCTGCTGCTGAAGAGGCTGCTGCTGAGGAGGCTGCTGCTGAGGAGGCTGCTGCTGAGGAGGCTGCTGCTGAGGAGGCTGCTGCTGCTGAGGAGGCTGCTGCTGCTGAGGAGGAGGCTGCTGAGGAGGAGGCTGCGGCTGCGACTGAGGAGGTGGTGGCGGCGGCATCTTCGTCGACGGATGCGGCGTGTCAGGTAGCGGAGGGTTGCCCGGCAATGGACGGTCAACTGGAGGAGGCGGTTGAGATGGCGCAACGGCGCGCGCGTAATTCAGGTATTGCGTGTTGTAGCTGTACCTGGCTTCGCCCTGCTGGGGCTTATGCTGTTTCTGGGCGCGGTCGCCTTGTTCAGTAGCCTGAGAAATCAGCAATTGTTTGGATATTGAATAACTCTCTGTTTTTATTATCAATTGTTATCAAGATTCTTGATCCGTTAGAGTGAAATAAACCTTTGTATACAGGTTTACCTGATGTTTACACTAAGTTTACATCCCCTACTGAGAAAATCCAATTGGATTCGTAGTTGAAATCCAACCTTATTTTTTAGGGGGAAATCTAAATTTCCAGTTAAAAATATAAGTGGATTTATAGTTAGAAATCCAACAAAATTTTCATTCGGAAATCCAATTGAATCTCTCTTTAAGAACCTTAAGAACATTCCGATGTCAAACTGTTGGTAAAGTAAGAGCTTTTACTGTTTTTTTGTTTTTAATCATTTTTAAATGAAATTTTTTTTGTGGAAACTGACCTCAGCGCCAAAATAGATACTCAAATGCATCTAAAAAACAAAAAAAAAATTGTTATTTATGATGAATTGAACTTTTAGAATGAAAACTCGTTTTAACATTGTAATAGTAAGTAGAGTTTTCGTTTTGAAAGTGCAATTTAAAACAAAAAACAATAATGTTTGGTTTTTTAGGGGCGTTCAAGTATCTATTTTGGCGCTGAGATGAGTTTTTACAATAATAATTCATCTAAGAATCATGAAAAAATAAAAAACATTGAAACCTTCTACCTTAACAACAAATTGACATTGGAATGCTCTTAAATGAAAATTCATTTGAATTTCCAAGTTGAAATCTTGTTGGATATATAACTGAAAATCCAGTTGAATTTCTAATTGAAAAACTTACTATTTATCCAATCGGATTCTAACTGGGAATCCAATTGGATTTTTAGTTAAAAATCTAACAATATTTCTATTTAGAAATCCAATTTTATTTCTTTAGGGAAAACCTAAATAATATTACAGTTGAAAATTCATGTATATTCATAGTTGAAAAACAAAATTTTTACTTGGAAATTTACTTTCATTCCTCTTAGGGAAACCCAAATGAAATTCTAGTTGAAAATCCAACAAGATTTTCAATTGAAAATCCCACAAAATTTACACTTGAAAATCCCAGAAGATTTACACTTGAAGACCTGAAAGTCAAAATCGGCTAACCCTCAACAGTCATAAAGCTTATTTCTTAAAACTTTAGGAGAACAAATGAGCCTTATGACAGTTGAGGGTTAGCCGATTTTGACTTCCAGGTCTTCACTTGAAAATACAACAAGATTTACACTTGACAATACAATTGAATTTCTTTTGAAGAACTTTAAGGAGATATTATACCCAAATGGCCCAGAAATTGCTACTTTTTTGAGTTGTTGTAAAAGAAAAACTATTAAATATTTTTGATTGAAACTTTTTGTTTGTTAAACTACATGATTTCATTAACAAATCGCAATTTCGATAATAATAAATATTTATTTGAACTTCATTATTGAATTGAGTTATTTATAAAAAAGTTGCTCCGCAGTTGACATGATTTTACATGTTCAAATTATCTGAAACACAGAGTCATATTTTTTCTATTTAGTGGACTTGTCGCTATGGTCGCTACTAAAATATATTCAATATATTGTGTTTAAAAAATTTTACACTATTTTTTACGTCAAATTCATTACCTTAAAATCATAATTTGACATAAAAAGTAGTGTAAAATTGTTTAAAAACAAGAAAAACAAGATATCAAATATCTTTTAGTACCAATCATAATGACAAGTCTACTGAATAAAAAAAAAAGTGACTTTTTATGTTTCAGATAATTTGAACGTGCAAACTCATGTCAACCGTGGAGCAACTTTTTTCTGCAGCCTTAACTTCAAGATGTTGCCATTGTAATTCAAATAAATATCTTAATATTTTCGAAATTTTAATTTGTTAATAAAATCATGTAGTTCAGCAAACAAAAAGTTTCTTTCTAAACTATTCAATAGTTTTTCTTTTACAACAACTTGAAAAAGTAGTAATTTCTGGGCGCTTTGGATAGAATACCCCCGTAAATGAGAATCCAGTTGAAAATCCAAGCGAATTTTTCAGGTGAAATTTTGTTGGATATTTAACTGGAACTTGAAATTGACTAAGCAAATTGGACTAACCAGTTGGCTCGCCTAATTGGAAAACTGACCATTTATCCAATTGGATTTTTTTAAAAGAGGTCAACAGTGCGTAATATGGGTACGTAAATCTATTATAAACATGAAAAACTCATTTTTTCCCACATGTAAAAGTAAGCTTATAACAAACTTACACGTGAAACGTTTAAACCTTTTAGAAATATTGCTGAAAGTTTCTGAAACCTTTTAACAGAGAAATTTACTGTGAAAGGATTCTGAAAGGCTTCACTGGAAATCCTTCTGTCGAAAAGTTTCAGAAACCTTTCTGAAAGGTTGAAACGTTTCATATGGAAGTATTTTGAAAGCTTGCTGAAATTTATTTTGGCGTATGGGTTGTATTTTCCTTTAAACTTTCAGCCTTTTTCGGGCTATCAGGAAATAATATGCTTATGAAGCATTTATATTTTTCATATGTAAAATGTATGAGGTCGACTTGTTTTATTAGACAAAATTGAATAACAACATACTCAAAGACATTGTCAATTCTGTTTACTTTTGCCGTATCTCTTACATTGGTGCGTAGTTTGGGAATAAAAATTCGTTTTATATATTTATATTCAATTTTTTTCATAATATTCACTACTTTATAAATAATCCGAGTGATATTTCATTATATTGATTATTTAACATTTAATTATGTAATATTCAAGGAACTTATAGTTTGTGAAATTTTTCAGACAATTTTTCCTTTGCCATTTTTCATAAAACTCAAAAAAGATATTTAAGTTTGAAATTTAACCAATAAACACACTTTTACAAGGGGTGGGGATAGAAACCATAAAAAAATACTTTTCTCCATTTTTTTTCCGAGTCGAAAAGTCCTTTGCCACTTGTCACGAAACTCAAAATCAAAAGATTTTTAAGTTGAAAGTTTTAACCAATAAGATTTTTTAGATTTTAAACTCAAATATCATTGATTCTGAGTTCTGTGAAAAATGGCAAAGGAAAACTTGTCAAAAAAATTACATATTATTAATAACTATAAACCCCTGAAATATCGATTGTTGACTTTTGGAGTTTCTGTGTAATGACTTTGAAAACTTGGATAACAAATTAATCATTGTTATAATATTAAAGATTTAAACTGTTGATTAACAACTTTTGAAATTCCAAATCTGAAATTTCAAAAGTCGAAAAGTTTCAGACTGGGCTCTGAAAATGCACTTTGAAATTTAAAAATCAAAAAGCGAGCATCTCCAAAAATTCAGAACTTTTTAATAAAAATTCCATATTGTTCAGCTTAGAGTTTTTTATTAATAAAAAGTTATAATACGGTATGAAAAAATCCTAGCTTTTCGTGTTTGAAAAAAAAAGTCACTAGACAATGGAAATTTTATTTACATGTTGAAAAAATGAACTCAGATTCTAAATGAGTTTATACATTACATTTGTAATTTAATAAACTTTATTGAATTACATTACTTTAATTTTAATTAAATTTCATAACTTCATAAGATTTAACAACTTTGAAAATTTTTACGAATAACTCTGTATTGAATTCAGGGTTCGACGCGAGTGATATTCCACGAGTGATGGAATAAATATTAGAATATCCTCATTCACTAGCTTTGAACTTGGAAAATTCCTTATTCTCTTTTCCGAGGTTTTTTAGGTTACTTGAGTAAGGATTTGACATTGTTTTTGTGGAATTTGTTTATTTAAACAATTCATATAAACAAATTATTGTTAAATTTTTCTTCCACAATATGTATATCCTTTTCATGGTATTTTAGGTTTTCGAGTGAGGATTTGACATTGTTTTTGGAAAATTCGTTTATTTATACACATTATTGCAAAATTTTTTTTCTACAATATATATATATACTTCTCATGGTTTTTAAGTCACTGACAGAAGATTTGACATTGTTAAGAATTCTGTTGTTGATATATATATATATTTTCCGAAAAAAAATTGTATAATAAATTGTTCGACCAAATTGTTTAATTAAATGAATCTTACAGAATCAATGTCAAATCCTCACTTGAAAACCCAAAAAATCATGAAAAGGATATACATATAGTGAAAGAGAAATTTTGTAATATTTTGTTCAAATAAATGATCTTTACAAAAAAAAATGATAAATCCTTACTCTGGAACCTTAAAAATCATATTGAAAATGTACATATTGTATTAAAAAAATTTTGCAATAATTTGTTTATATGGTTTGTTTAAATAAATAAATTTCACAAAAACAATGTTAAATCCTTACTTAGGAACCTAAAAAAATTAGAAAAAGTGTTTACATATTGTAAAAGAAAAAATTTGCAATAATTTGTTGAAATCAATTGTTTAAATGAACAAAATAAAAAAAATTGTTTAAATAAATAAATTTTTCAAAATCAGTGTCAAATAATTTTTTTTTTTTTAATGAGAACATGTGCTCGAACATGTGGAAGTTAATTCGACTTGATCTATACTTTTACCGAAATCAAAGTGAATTGGCCAAAAAGTCACATACCTTAATCCTCCACATTTTTTTATCTTGCTATGAAAATTGGGAAAATTTCAAAATTTTTTGGGGGAAATATACTTGAACTTTAAAAGCACTGTCAAATTCCGTAATCCATCATGGCCGCTGTGCTCATCCGTGCTGTTGAGTTACGTCTTTTTTGACGTTCGATGTTAATCAAAATACCCAGAAGAATCGATTATATATCTCTGAGAATTTTTACATGCAGTGCAGAAAAGATAGCACTGCGACAGTAAAAATAAATTGATTTATATAGAAAGAAAAGAAGATAGGTCTATTTTTCTGTATAATAAATAACTAGACAATATCATAGGGATCACAAGTTTATTAAAATCTCTATTTTTATAAAGATGCTTTTTTGATAAATATTGGGTAAAGTCGATTTCCAATTATGAAAAGTTATGCATCGAAAACTTATATTCTATTTTGTAATCCTATAGAATACATATTGTAGATTCAAAATTTTGTTTTGGACAATTAAGAAATTCATACTTGAAAATTATGCGTTTTGTTATTTGAAATGCTTAATACTAATCTCTGAAAAATTCGAAATTTGAAAAGCTATCTAGATTAAGAAAAATTTTGAATTTCAAGTTTCTGATCTAAAAATAGAATATCTCACATTGTAAAATCATGAATAAAAAATTGTGAAATTCTGAAGTTTTTGTTACATCTATTTTTATAATTGAAAATAAACTCAACACAATTTTTTTATAATTTTATTTTATGATTTCGAGAGTAGAAATACTAAGTTGTGAAAGATTCAGAATTTTTAGTTTCAAGTTTCCCAAATCGAAAATTTTATAATTACAGCAATCCGAGCTCTAAATTCAAGGAAATTCAAAAATTACAGTTTATGATTCCGAAATAAATGTCAAATATTATAAATCCAAGGAATATTTGAAATTAATGATAAAAAATGAGATATAATTTATTTCATATCATCATGAGTTACATTATTAAAGTATTCCATGTATTATTAATACATCAAAATGAATCTATTTATTTTTATCATCCAAGTGCTATCTTTTTGGCACTTTAACTTAGAAGATTTGCAGAGATATATTATCGATTCTTCTGGGCATTTCGATTTACATCGAACATCAAAAAAGACGTAACTCAACAGCACCGATCAGCACAGCGGCCATGATGGGCAACGAAATTTGACAGGTCAATTTAAATATTGACAGTACTTTGAATTTTGGTTATATTTCCAAAAAAAATTAATAAATCCCTCCCATTTTTCACGGGACAGAAAAATGTACACCCGACATACAAGAATGCGACTTTTGGGTCAATTCGCTTTAAGAGGACACGGAAGCTGCTGTAGTGCAAGAGAGACGTATAGAACAGAAAGCGAATGAGAGGAAGGAGGACGAAAAGAGAATGTCTTCCGTGTCCTCTTAAGAGGGGATCCGAGCGCTGGGCTCGTACTTCTCTCTCGCTCTGGCGTGGTTCCCATTCTACCCATCTCTCTCGCACTCGCTAGAAAGCCGGTGGCGCTCGGATCCCCTTAATGTCAGCGAAAGTATGGCTTCAATTCAAGTGAATTTTCATGAATTTTGAAAATTTTTTTACACTGATTTTGGAGAATTATTTCATTTTAACATTTTTTTAAATTCCATTCATTTAAACAATTGATTTTAACAAATTATTACGAAATTCTTCTTTTACAATATGTATACACTTTTCATAGTTTTTTTAGGTTGCTAAGTAAGGATTTGACATTGTTTTTGTGAAATTTATTTATTTTAACAAACCATATAATCAAATTATTGCAAAATTTTTTTAATACAATAATACACCTTTTATATGATTTTAAAGGTTCTAGAGTAAGGATTTATTGTTTTTGTAAAGATCATTTATTTAAACAATTTATTTGAACAAATATTGCAAAATTTTTTTTTAACAATATGTATATTAACAACAGAATCTTACAAAAACAATGTCAAATCGTTACTTGGAAACCTAAAAAACTATGAAAAGGATATACATATTGTAGAAGAAAAATTTTGCAACAATTTGTTTATATGATTTGTTTAAATAAACAAATTTCACAAAAACAATATCAAATCCTCACTTGGAAACCTAAAAAACCTTGGAAAAGATATACATATTGTAGAAGAAAAATTTTGTAATAATTTGTTTAAATAAACGAATTTTACAACAATGATATTAAACTCTCACTCAGCAAACTAATAAACCATGAAAATGACATATCTTGCAGAAAAAAATTTTATGCAAACTTGGATGAATGCCCAACCCTGATTGAATCTAAAGGGTGGTCCATTTTAATCAATCGGTGGAAATATTTCAAGAAGTACGTCAGATACAAAAAAACGTTTCAGACAAAAGTTGTAGGAGACAGAGGGGGACATAAACTCATAAACTTACGCCAAACACATTGACCTTGGAGGTGATTTTGAAGGTCATTTGAAGGTCAAAGTGATTTTTTTAAATGGAAACCACTATTTTTCTTCCCGGATTTGGAAAGAGCGGAAAATTATGTTAAAATGATGCATTAGGTAAGGTCATTTCAAGGTCATACGGGTGGTTGATTTTAATCTGTCCATGGAAATATCCCAAAAAGTACGTCAGATACAAAAAAACGTTTCAGACAAAAGTTATAGGAGACAGAGGGAGACATAAACTTATGCCAAACACATTGACCTTGGAAGTGATTTTGAAGGTCAAAGTGGTTTTTTAAAATGGAAACCATCATTTTTCTTCCCGGATTTGAAACAACCTTACCCAATACATCATTTTAACGTAAAATTTTCCGCTCTTTTCAAATTTGGAAAGAAAAATAATGATTTCCATTTAAAAAAACCA
>JAPYZL010113543.1:0-32273 GCA_030522825.1 Platygaster orseoliae
TTTTTTTTTTTTTTTTTTTTTTTTTTTTTTTTTTTTTTTTTTTTTTTTTTTTTTTTTTTTTTTTTTTTTTTATTTTTTTCTTTTTTTTTTTAATTTTTTTTTTGTTTTTATTTTTTTTTTTGTTTTTGTTTTTTTTTTTTTTTTTTTTATTTTTTTTTTTTTTTTTTTTTTTTTTTTTTCTGGCGGCGTTTTTTTGTTTTTTAAAGTTGTTTTTTCTTTTTTTTTTTTTTTTTTTTTCATTGTTGTTTGAAGTACTGATCAATGTTTGACATATGAAATTTTGACTGATTTTGTAGAATTGTTTTGAAGATGAAAGTTTTAAATTGGAAATGGAATTTTTGACTTATGAACGCCAATAAGGAATTTTCACGTTTTTAGGTTTTTTTACTGAATCAGAATTTTGAAAATCAGCAGTTTTTGATGATTCTGGGATTCTTATTTTTCATTGTTTATCAGTTTGAAAGTTGGTGAAGAGTTGAATTTCTGAATCGATGATTGACAAATTTTTCGATATCGAAACTTTGGAGTTTTTAGGTTTAGAGTTGAATTATTGATTGGCGTTCAGGACTTTTGAATAAAATAATCAAATTTTGCAAGTTTTAGATTTGATTTCTTTGGTGCTCTTCAGAATCCGTAACTTATGGGACTTTTTGCGGATGTTTTGTGCAAAAAACATACGTAAATTGTTTAAACAGCAGAATAAAATTAAAAAGATCGAATTCAAAAGTTACAGAAATTCAAAAAATTTCCCAGATTTTTGATTTTCAAAAGTTAAAACCTATTAGAAATTTGTTGAACTAGTAGAATCGTTGAAAATTACCAAAATGTTGATGTATTTTAGATTTTAAATAAAACATATCTAGAAAGTTGCAAAATTATTGAATTCGGAAAAATTATTCAAAATTTACAATAATGTTGAAATTTTTACGGAATTTCCTATTTTTTTCAGAATTCGAGTTTTGAAAAATTAAAAACTTTATAAGGGTTTCCGAAATAACATCATTTTAAAATTTTTTGAAGATGTCGAAAATTCTCAACATTATTGTTTATGGAGTTTTAGAACTTGAGAAATCGAAATACTTGAAGTTAGAAGATTTTTTAAAACTACATTATTTCTAACATTTCTAAAATTTTCCGAGTTTTTATTTCGATATTTTAAATAAAAAAAAAAAATTGATTGTCCTTCTTAATGTATTTTAGATTTGAAATTAAAGATATCCGAAAAATTCAAATATTATTGAATTCGGAAATTTTTTTTTTAATTTTCGGTAATGTTGCAAATTCCACAAAATTTTCAATTGTTTCGAAGTTCAAGTTATGAAAAGTTGAAACATGTATAGACATTTTGAAATATAATTTTCAAAATTCTTTGAGATGTCGAAAATTCTTAACATTATCGTTTCTAGAGTTTAAAAATTTTTCAAATTCCTTATAGTTTTTAATTTGATGTTTTGATTCGAAATTAGGATTCAAAACTAAAAACATCAAAATTCAAAATTGATTATCAATTGTTAAATGAAAAAAATTCAAAATTCACCGAAAATTTAAAATTTAAGAAATTAAATTCAAAGGTTTTCAAATAAGAGAACTTCAAAAGTTCTATATTTCAAAAAATATTATTATTTCAAAAATTTTTTCAGTTTTTTTCAATGAATTTTACATTCACATCGCAATTAAAAATTAAAAAAAATAAAAATAAAAAATTTATCAATAGTTAAAAATTGGAGAAACTTATAATTTTATCAAAAATTTCAAATTGAGAAAAATTGAATATGAAAAGTACAGAGTTCCAAAAATTTCCAAAGTTGTTAGATTTCTATAAATTATTCAAATTTTAAAATCGTTGCATATAACGCACTGACATTTTCAATATACTTCAGATTGAAAATTGAAAAATCTGGAAAAGTCTCCAAATTTAAAAATCCTCTAAGTTGTGGAAAATTCTTAAGATTTTCAATGGATGTAATTTCAAAATCTTAGAAATGCCAAAACTGGAAGTTTAATAAATTTCTTTTCATTCCATTATCTCCAACATTTCTCAAAGTTTCCAAGTTTTCAAAAACGTGTAACATTTTTGATGTTATCAAAATTCAAAAATATTTCAATCATAAAAACATTGTCGAAAATAACCCTCATTTATTACATTACTTTGAATTTCGTGATATCTGAGAAATGAATATAAATAAAAAATGAGATTCATAAGTTATGCTATAAGTGGTTATTCATAGAATGCATATTTGCAAAATTATTTCATTATTATGTCCAATTTCAAGCAATACGTGCTAATTTACTGGTTCCGAAGAGCACCAGAGTTTCACTTATAATTTTGAAATTCCTTTATAGTTTGAGTGCAAAATATTTTTTTCTTCTCATGATTTTCAATAATAATTTTTTATTGTCGAATTCCAAGGTCAAGTAAAATAAAATACACAAAAATATAGAGAACTTTCCATACATGAAAGTTTTGACTGGAATTTATGCAAATTAAGAAATGAACAAATTTCCATGAATATATTTTTCAATCAAATTTTCCAGTTTTATGTCTTCAAACTGCATTTTCCGAATTATAAATAACCTCAAAATCCAAATATTTTTATACGTTTTTCCCAGTTCGATTAATTTTCCAATAAAACCCTGATTTTACTCTAAAGCTTTCTTTTCGAAAAACCCGATATTCGACGTAACGCAAATTTCAATGGAATTTGACATCTGATAATCGAAAATTTCGAGTGATCCATTCATACTAGAAATGGTTTTTCTACCCTGTTTCATGTGTTCACTCGAGTGATTGTTCTCTTTAATCTCCAAAAATTATCAGAGTTTGAGATAGAAACATTCGACCTGCAGTCCAAGTTTTCAACGTCGCTTTATGTTTATTGTTAGGGTAACAATTTTTAGTGTACTCGCGGCTTGAAAAATCGATATGCAAAAGTGTATTTATCGGCATCAATAGACACGATCATTTTTCGTTCGCTTCGAAAAGTGCCAATGCAACACGAAAACCAATTTTTAAAGTAGTTTGTAAATTTGTTAAACAATCCATTGTTAAATGCAGCACTGGCACTGGAAAAATTCGATTTCAAGCGAGATGTTCACGTGTTGTTTGTTTGTTTGTTTGTATAAGTTGTTCAACTCTATTTTTCCAGTGTTCAAACACTGTAGTAGAGCAATCATAACTTCCAGTGTTGGTTTTTCAGAACGACGACTCAACTATCTAAACACCAAAACATCAAAGTATACTTTTACGCAATCAATCCCTGCAGTCAGTCTGAATCTAATTGACAATGTGCGAAAAGTTCATTCTTGGTTTTTCTTTTTTTTTTCCCATAACGAGCTGGGGAAAAGAAAATTGACACTTTGCAAAAAATAATAATTTTTCGAACAACTTTGTAAAGAATTGTCGATGATATTTATTGTTTTTAATTCATTAACTATTCCTTACAAATTTTTTCAAAGTCATTTTCCCCAGAAAAATCTCGAGAAATCGTTGAATTTGCTCATTTTCTCTTCCTCCTTATTCATCGAACGAAACTTTCTTTTCGCTCGTATATTTTTCGTCTAATGTTTCTTCAGAACAGCGTTTATTGCATGTGGAAAAAAGTGTAAAACTTATTCTACGTGGTTTTCTTCAATGTCGAACAGAAGGTTAATTATTGGTTAATTTTTGAAAAAATGAAGGCCAGTTTTGCAATAGAGACTGCTTGAAGTCTATCTAAAAAACGTACCTTCGAAGGCGAGTATGTTTTTGCCTTCAAGATGCTTTTATTTGTTCCTAAATTCGCGTCTTTTTTTTGTCCATTTTGGTAATACTCCACTCCTAAAGTGCAAGGAGGCAGTAGAACGATGTTTTTTTTTCTTCTGGTAATTATTTTTTTCAACTTACTACACGTCATCACATTCTCCGATATTTTTGGAGTGTGCTTCGAAGTAGAGCTGGAATTTTGGATGCACTTGAAAATTTTGAATCAAATTTTAGACACAGAAAATAATATGTTTAGTTTTTTTGATGGTTTTTTGAAATACTAGTTCGCAAAAGTGTTTTTTCTGAGAGAAAGTAAAATATATGCATTAAAATCGAAAAGTTCTTTTTTTAAAGGAAATTCAAAACTTGAAAAATTGGAACTTTATGTCGGAAATATTTTTACTTGAAAATTCAATATTCCTTATATGAAGCATTTTAATGAGAATAAAACGAATTAAAATAATTGAAATCAATTAATTTAAATGAGTTTATTCGAGTTAAATAAATTGAAATCAATTTTATAAATTCAAATGATAATAAAATTTGGGAACTTCAAAATTTGAAAATGTAACTTGCAGCTCTATTTAATTTGACTTTTTCTTATCAAGAAATGAATCAAGTTATGAGATAAATAAAGTGATATCAAAAAAGTGAAGCAATTAAAATCTTTATTAATAAAAACGAAAATTTGTAATAAACTAATTAATTATTTTAAAATAATAATAAAATAATATTTCTTTACTAAAATTTAAAATTAAATTAAAACGTTTTCAAAATTCGGAATATAGAACTATTTTAATTTCTTCCAAGAATTCCTATCCTAATGATTTTTGGAAAAAGAAGTTCTCAAACAGCTGTATTTCTAATTCGCTAAGGTTTTTATAAAAAAAATTCATGGTGGAAATAAAGATATAATTTTTTGTATCAATAAATTATAAGGTTTATGAAAAATAACTGTAGAATTTTTCTAACGTGATCTTGAATCAGAAGTCATAAACTTTAAACTTTATCTCAAAAAAAAAACAAAAATTTTTGCAAGTTCAAAAAAAGTTACTGATCAAAATTATTGATTTAGAAAAATCTGCTGTCTCTATTATATACATTTTGAAACAGAATAGTACTTTGTTGAAAGACAAACGAATTAATCAAAAAAACCTTCGAAATTTAACAAGAAAAAAATGTTTTGGAGTCAAAATTAATTGCAACAAACAGTTATAAGCTGCAAAATTTTTATTCATCTTTTTTATTTAATGTGAATTTGAAAATCTACGTCTTTAAACTCAAAAATTACATAAGGAATATAAAAATTTCAAAAGAGAAAAAATGCATTATTTATAAACAAACGAATCAATAGAAAATTAATAGCAAGAAACAGTTATAAACTACATAATGTTCATTGTTTTTTTTTATTTAATATGAAAAAGAAAATTCACGTATTTGTACCCAAAAACTACGCGAGTAATAAAATAAAAACTTACTGAAAAACCGAATTTTCGAGAGCATCCCTTAAAAAGCGCATTTGGCGAGGGTTGAAAAAAGGCCATCTCGCAGGAACGTAATTACCGTAGTTGTTTTTCGTGTTTGATTGCAAACGCAGCTTTGTTAGAACAATGCAACCTGCGCCTTCAAAGCAACTCGTACCACGATCGAAGAATGTCGATTTTTTACGTGGTATCACAATATTTATGTATATATCTAATAAATGTTATATGCCACGAGAAGCTGCCTTCAGTTGAGTCGATCAATATTTACGAATTTTCCAATTGCTCAAGCCAGCCAATTCCATGTTAGAAAAAACTCCCTCTCTACTAACCTCATTTTCCTCACATGGATATATCTCGATTTACGTGTTCTCCAATTCCGTGCCTTATTTTGGATGAACGCAATTGTAAGACAGTTCAAAAATACCCAAACCCCAAGTCGGTCCGGGAAAGTAGGATATCAGAGAATTTTTTTTTCAAAGTTTTTTGATTTAGAGTGTTATTTTTGGGTCGTTGGGAGTTTTTAGGACAAGTTTGATTCCTAGACGCTGTGGATTCAATTGGATGACCAATTGGAGAAATAGTTGTCCAATTGGATTTCCACTTCGAAATCCAAGTGGGTTACCAGTTGGAAATCTAACGCAATTTCTAGTTGGAAATACAAGTAGATTTCCAGTTGGAAATTCAACAAGATTTCCATCTGTATAGAAAGTGAATTTCTGTTAGGAAAACTTGAATTTAATCCAGTTTAGAATGCAATTGGATTTCCCCTTGGAAATCCAAGTGGGTTCCCAGTCGAAATTCCAACAAGATTTCCAGTTGGGAATTCAACAAGATTTCAAGTTGGACATTCAAGTGGATTTTTTTAAAGAAAACTTATCTGTATTTTTAGTTTAGAATCTAATTTTTAACTGGAAATCCACTTCGGTTTTCAACTGGAAATTTATTTAAGTTTTTTCGAAAAAAATCCACTTGGATTATCTACTGGAATTTCATTTCAGTTTTCCTAAAAGAAATCTACTCAAATTTTGAACTGTAAATCTTGTTAGAATTTCAACTGGAAATCTTGTTCGAATTCCAACTGTAAATGTTGTTAGAATTCCAACTGGAAATTCATTTGTATTCCTAACTGGAAATCCAATTGGATTCCCAACTGGAATTACATTTAAATAATCCTGAAAGAAATCCATTTGGATTTCCAACTGGAAATCTTGTTGGATTTCCAATTGGAAATCTTGTTAGAATTTCCAACAAACAATGTTCCTTTTTCTTTATCTTTTTACTCTATTACATTTGACAATTGGTAAAAGAGTCAGTAAATGATCACACAGAGCTAATTTACCTTGTTACGTTTTTTAATGATCAATATTTCGACCCTTATATCTAGGTCCTCATCAGGTTAAAATTCTTTTAGGTTAGGTTCCTGTTAGAATTCCAACGGGAAATCTTGTTCGAATTCCAACTGGAATTCTATTTGAATTTTCAACTGGAAATCTACTTGAATTTCCAACTGGAATTCTATTTGAATTTTCAACTGGAAATCTACTTGAATTTCCAACTGGAAATTTTGTTGGATTTCCCACAGAAAATCTACTTGGATTTTCAAATGGAAATCTTGTTGGATTTCAAACTGGAATTCTATTTGAATTTTCAGCTGGAAATCTTGTTGGATTTCCAACTGGAAAGCTACTTGGATTTCCAACTGCAAAGTTACTTGGATTTCTAACTTGAAATCTAGTTGGATTCTTAATTGGAAATCCAATTAGAATACTGATAATATCTCCAATTTGAAATTCAATTGGATTTTTTCAGTACGGTACGATTTCACAAATGAACACACTATGAGCTCAAAATAAGGAACCATTTCGAGCCTACTATGATTTCACAAGTGAGCTCACTGTGAGCTCATAAGTTCACTGGGTTATTACGAGACCGATACCTGAAAGATTTTATGACTCAATCCTAAAAAGATAAATAATATGAAACAACCAATAAAATCAAAAGTTTTTGCAAGCAATAAATAATAAATAACAGTAAGTTAAAGATTAACTATTTGATGATTGATCGAAAAAATTCACCCTCCGAGATCCTGAACTCCCCGGACCGAAGCAAATTCCGAAAATGTCAAACTCACTTCCTTACCTTCTAAACTCAACCAATTCCGTTTCACAAGCAACAAACTCCGACAAAAAAAGCTCGGCCCAGGAAAAAAATCAAGCTCAACGTAAGTCAGCTCCCTCGAATAAAGCTCTAAAAAACAACCCTACATTTACGTAACCCAACTCGTTCTTTAAACACTTTGTTTGTCATTGAACCTGCGTTTTTTTTTAATGTTCATTAGGCTAAGTTTTCGTCCAAAACTACACTAACAAAGCTGACGAACTAACTCGGAACATTATCGTCCTTCTCGACGTCCTAAAGTGCTCGAAATGACTAGTACGAAAAAGCACCTCCTGCGGTGTCTTGCTTAGATCTCGAAAAAACACCGTTGTTTTTCGTAAATTCACGTCCTAAATCGCATTTGCGCGTGTGCGTTTCACGAAATTTCAGGGCGCTTTTTTAATTGCACCGGAAATCGAAAAAAATTCGTATATCTTGCCACGTCTCTTTCTTTTTTCATGTAGAATAATTGTTGTTTTATTTGCGATGTTTATACTATGTTTCTACAGTAATGTCGTTCGATTTGAAGCAGTTTTACATGTGACTTTTTTTCCCACGCGACATTTACACTTACACTCTAACTTTATAATCAGTCTAAGCGATCTCAGCAACGAAGCGAATCTTTTGCGAAATCGCGCGTGTTTGGTTGATTCAACCACTCTTTTTCTCTTCCACGTATTTTTACACTCTCTCACTCTTTTTTTTCTGCAGGGGTACACTTTTTGTTTTTGTTTTTGTTTTTTTTTTTTTCGGTGGTTGATATTTTCTGCCGACGTGAACAATAAATGATACAATAATCGAAGTAACTTTTATAAACATCTCTCATTTCTGTAGAATCTGATATTTTCAAGAACTTACTTTTATAATTCATTTCAAAATCAAGCCAGAAAACAAAATTTACGACATACTTTATTGAATTTCACATTTTCTGAACCTTTGATTTCGACGCACAAATTTTCAAAAGTAACAAAAATTTTCTCTTAAATATCCGCGATTCGATCTTTGCCGATTCCCCGGTTTTCAAATGTCATGTTGCGATTTCGGTCATCTCCGACTCCAAAGCAAAACTTTTCAAGATTTCCAAGTCCTTGAAATTGTAATTTCCAATGTTTATATAAATACGAATTTCAGAAATGCCGAATCGAGACTACTTTTTGAGAATAATCTTTTCATACTGTCTACGAAAATCTTCGGAATTGTCTTGCTTGATTTGAAAATTTTCACTCTAGGCAACCAAGACAAAAGAATCGTCAATCGTTTAACGTGTTTTTGTAAGAATAATAATAATTATAATTATAATAATGTAACCACCCCTCAAAAACCCAGAAAAATCCACATCCCGTTGTCTTGCTTGTTTCGCCTCCGTTTCGATAATAAACATATTTACACGAACTATCTACATTATCTACACATCGACGAAATCGCATTTTTTCCTGTTGTTCATTGTTTAATAACGGTGCTTGAACAACAGCAACGAGACGAGAACTTTCGTCTCGTTCTCGGGTTTGGTGGGTGATTGATTTATTGATGGAGCGTAGGATCCTGGGTCCGGTCCTGAAGGAAGGCCCAACACTCCATGGTTTTGACGATAAAGTCCTCGCTCGTAAGCGGCTCGTTGCCGTAGGTGCTGCAGGACTCCGTTCGTCCTTGACAGAGGTCGCTGTCGAACCAGAGACCGAATTTCCCACTGCAAGTACAAAAAGATGTTCGAGTATGACATTCTGTGACATTAGTGTATGTTCGGAAATATTCGGGTATGTTCGGGTACTTTCGGAAATGTTCGGGTACGTTTGGAAGTGTTCGGGTATGTTCGTAATTATTTGAATGTGTTCAGGTATGACATTCTGTGACCTCAACTGGGAATAATTGTTCCGAACAAAAACCTTTTCTCCGGAGCTAGAAATTTTGAACTGAACGCGGACGACACCTGAATTATTGAATTTCACGGAGCGTGACGAGCGTGAAATTGGAATAATTCATCTGCTAATAATTGAATTAACATAATAACTGACCGTAATGGTTTTATCGTAGTTAGAGAGACTGAATAATTTCAGCGTAATCGCTCTAATTACACGAACGAGCGCGAGTTTTGTTCTTTGAAAGGCACTTTATTTGAGTCGCGCGATACTTGGCGTAGTTGAAGCCACTTCGTTTTCAATTAACAGCCAAACACTTCCACTTTGGATTTATTTTTCCCGCTCGAAAGCGACGGGAAATTCGTCGCGCCAAGTATTCTCGCGCGCGCGTCGATGTTGAGAGGTCTCCGCCGGGAACTTATTCAACTTTGACGTAATAGGTGAATCGTTAAAGATTACTTTTTTTTTCATTAGGAACTAGAAGTTACGATGAATAGTTGGAATGTTTATTTTAACGTTCTAGAAATTCTGTGTAAGTATCACATAACTTTCCCATAATGAAAAAATTTATTTATAAATCTTGTTTATTTCATGTAAATTCCAATACTTTTTGAAATCAAAAAGATCAAATAATAAAATTTAAAAACTCCAAAAAATTTCCAAGTTTTTCAACTTCCTGAAATTTCATTATTTGAGAAGTTTTTTAAAAATTTTAAATCTTCGAAAACTACTGATATTTTGTATGTATTTTATATCGAAACTTATTAAATTCGCGAAAATTTTCTAAAATTTTGAGTATTGTTAACATTTTCACGCAATTTTCTTTTTTTCTTAAATTTAAGTTTTGGAAAATGAAAAACAACAAGGAATTCCGAAATAGCATAATTTTCAAAATTCTTTAAGGTATGAAAAATTCTCAACATCATAGTTTCTGGAGTTTACAAATTATAGAAATCCAAAAACTTAAAGTTTTGAAATTTCTCACAATTCTACTATTTCTCACATTTCTAAAATTTCCCAAGTTATTATTTTTATATTTTGATTCAAAAATAAAAAAATCAAAACTAACAGTTGATTATCAGTTGTCACTAAAAAAAAAAATAATAATTCACTAAAAACTCGATAAAACTTGTAAGTTTTAAAGTAGAAAAATTGGTAATCAATAATAATAAATTTAAAAGTTACAAAAATCTCATTCTTGGAGGAGTTTTTTAGAATTTTGAAATCGTTAATAAATACTAACATTTTGGATGTATTTTACATTTGAAATTGAAGATGTTCATAAAGTTTAAAAATTATTTGATTCCCAAAAATGTTCTAAAATTTTAAATGGTGTAGAAATTGTAACGCAATTTTCTATTTTTTGAAATTCAAGTTTTGAAAAATTGAAAACTGTACCAAGATTCCCATAATATCATAATTTTTCAAATTCTTAAAGAAGTCGAAAACTCTCATCATTATCGTTTCTGAAGTGAAAAAATTTTACAAATCCAGAAACTTGATGTTTTAAATGTCTTAAAATTCTATACTTTCTAAGATTTATAAAATTTATCAAGTTTTTATTTAGATATTTTGAATTAAAAATTAAAAAAATTCAAAATGAACAGTTGAGTCTCGATTGTCAATAATAAAAAAAATTCAAAATAAATAAAAAATTCAAAATTCGAAAAAATCAAACATGTAGGTTCTATAATCCAAAAATTTATTAAGTTTTATGTTTATAGAAAATTTGATCATTTCTCAAGAATTTTCCAAGGTTTTATTATAAGTTTTGAATTAACATCTTAATTCGAAATTTAACAAATTAAAATTGAAAATGAATTATTTATTCAAAATTGGAGAAAATTGTAAATTTAGCACAAATCTTTAATTGAGAAAAATCTAATTTAAACAATCTAAAAATCTAAAAATTTTCGGAGTTTTTATATTTTCATAAATTTTTTCATTTTCGAAATCCTTCAAAATTTCAAAATCATTGAAAATTATTGACATGTTCAATGTATTTTAGACTGAAAATTAAAATTAACTGGAAACTCTAAATATTTTTGAATATACGAAAATTTTCCAAACTTTTTAGGAACGTTGAAGATTTAAAAATATCTACCTTTCCACAATTCAAGTTTAAAAAAATTGAAAACTTTTTAAGCATTCAGGAAAATTTATATAATTTCCAAAATTTTCGAAATCCTTGAAGTCGGCAAAAACTCTAAACATTTTCGTGTACTAAAATTCAAAGTTTTAGAAATACAAAAACTGTAATTTACCAAATACCTTAAAATTCCATTATCTCTAACATTCTTCAGAGTTTCCAAGTCGTCAAAAAAGTGTAATATTTCTGATGTTTTCAAAATCCTATAATTTTTCAATCATACAAAATTGTCCAAAATCACTCACATTTTTTACATTTTCGAATTTCATAAATTCTTAGAAATTAATGAAAATAAAGAAAGAGATTCATGAGTAATGCGGCTAGAGGTAATTTATAAAATACATATTTGTAAAATTCTTTAATTGTTATGTTACAATTCAAGCGGGTTCTCTTACTGGGTCTTTTTTTATACACAAAACACCCTTAAAAGTTGCTGTAAGTTACGGCCTCATGTACGAGTTCTGAAGCGCGCCAGGGATAAAGGAGGATAAATTTCATGGATCAAAATAGCAGATAGGTGGGAGAAAACAATAAGAACATTAAAAAAATCGTGGAAAACTTACTCTCCAGCTCCAATCGAAATGCTATCATTATTTCCTTTGATGAAATAAAGATTATCGCCGGTCCAGTTGTAAGCTTGAAACTTGGGGGTTAACCTGAAGAGGAGGGACTCCCCGGTTCCGTAAAAATTAGGGCGCACTTGGAGGGAACACGACGTCAAAGCCCCGAACGCCTGTAACATAGATTCATCATTTTTTCATTACTGTATGAAAACAAATCGAAGGCAGAAAACTATCTTAAAACTAACGAGTTATTAACAAGTTGAATAAAAATATTCTCAATTGCTTGAACCTTATTCAATGACCCAACGGAAACGCGGATGACATTTTTCCTTCGAAAGTTTACATCCCCAGAAAGTCTCTCTTCGATAATCCCGACCTTCTCGCAACTCGCTATAAATTTCAATTTTTTCCTCGACGTGACTGCGGCGTACGAATGAAATTACTGCGCCAATGCGAGTTTGAAAAGCTTCGCTTTCCGGATTCAAAGTTCGATTTACGGCGCGACGTTCACCCGGCGCGTATGATTTATCGAAACAATTAATTCCGCGCATGCAAATCGACCTGCGACAAGGTCAGGTACAACGTCGTTTGAAAATCAACTTTGGTGACTTTGGGAAATTAGTCAAGTCTTGGTTTTGGTGAGCTTATCGAGATTCCTTGATATATTTCACTCGATGATTTGATTGTAGCTTACAGAAATTCTTGCAATTTGTAGAGACGTTGTAATTGGATGAGAAGGGAAGGGTAAGTATTGTATATATACAGTGGCGTGTCCAGAGGGTGGGTTATGGAAGATGAGCCCCCCCCCCCCCAAAAAAAAATCAGCAGTCCTATTTTGCTAAATATTTAAAAATTGTAGTATACTTGTAGTAAAGAGTGATTTTGTAGAAAACGGAAGAATATTTCGATTTTTGAATAAATTTTATAAACAGAGAAAAGCATTGACCTAGAAAAAAATACAATTTTGATATAAATGTGCGATAACGATGTATTATTTCAACGTATTACAATGTTACAATACAACCGACAATGTTATTGTAATTGATAGTAATGAATTTACAATTTACTCACAATGTTACAGCAACATTATAAGACACTATTTACAGTGTCTTTATTTTTAAAATAGAACATCTCTTGAAGTACCTTAGATATTTCTGAATATCTTGACTTTGAAAAAGACACTCATATAAGTGTCTAAGACATTATTAAAAGTGTCTTGGAATTCCTGAATAGATACTTTGAAAGGTCTTCAAATTCAAAATGAGGAACTTTCTAAAGGGTTTTGAGACTTCGAGAAAAGTCTTTGAATTTTTGATGCGGCACTTCAAGAACTGTTTCAGACGTTTTAAAAGGTCTCGGAATTTGAAAAAAAAAAAAACACTTTCAAAGGGTCGTGTGGGTTAAAAAGGGGCATAGAAAAATTACTTATATAAATAGAAGAAGTTAGGGAGTGTCTATGATATTCGAGAGAGTCTAAAAATTCCGTATAAGACACTCCAACGTGTCTTCGAATTTCAAATAAGACTTCTTGAAAAGTGTCTTGAGAAGTGTCTAAGAATTTTGAAAGAGATACTTCAAAAGGTTTTCAAATTTCAAATGAGGCACTTTCTAAAGTGTCAAAGGACTTCAAAAAGTATATTCGAATTTTTGATAAGGCATTTCAAGAACTGTCTTACACGTTATAAAGTGTCTTGGAATTTGAATAAAACACTTTTAAGGCGTCTTGTTATTTGAAAAGAGGCTTAGAATTACGAATAAGATACATTGAAGTGTCTTAGAATATGAAATAAGACACTTTAAGGAATGTCTGAGATATTTAGGAGAGTCTAAAAATTTCATATAAAACACTCCGACGTATCTCGGAATTTCAAATAAGACTTCTTGAGAAGTGTCTCGGACATTTGAGTGTGTCTAAGAATTTTGAAAGAGATACTTGAAAAGGTTTCCGAATTTCAAATGAGGCACTTTTTGAAGTGTCAAAGAGACTTCAAAAAGTATCTTAATAGCTCTAATGAGACACTTCCAGTAATGTCCTAGACGTTAATAAGTGTCTTAGATAGTAAAATAAGACACCTCGATGAATGTTTTGGGTATAAGATAGTGTATAAATACTCTTAGTGAGAAACTCTGAAGTGTCTTAGAATTTCAAATCAGACATGTTGAGAAGTGCTTTAGACGTTTCAGACTATCTTGGGAGTTTGAGAAAGAAACTTGGTAAGAACTTAGACATTTAAGGGTGTCTTGAAATTCCGAAAACGATACTACAAAATGTCATCAAGTTTCGAATAAGGCTCTTTCTAAAGTGTCTTAGACGTTTAACAATGTCTGGAAATACAAATAAATCACCTTTAGACGTTTCTTGTAAATTCAAATGTTCCTTAAACATTCCGAATAAGACAAATTGAAGTGTCTTTGAAATTTGAATAAAACACTTTGAGGAGTTGCTTAGATATTCGAGATTGTCAAAATATTTTGAAAAAGATACGTCAAAGTGTCTTAGAATTTCAAATGAAAAATCTTGATAAGTGTTTCGGACAATATTTCTAAATATATTTGACTTCTGAAAGATAAACATTGTGACCAAGTGTCTAAAACTTTCTGTCTGAAACTTTCAAGTGTCTGAAACTTTCAAATAAGGCTTTTTTTGAAGTGTCTAAGAAACTTCGAGAAGTGTGTGCAAATTTTAAATAAGACACTGTAAGGAGTGTCTTGGATATCAGAGAATGTCTAAGAAATCCGAATAAGACACTTGGAGGTGTCTTAGAATTTTGAATATGACATCTTGAGAAGTGTCTTAGACATTTCTAAATATCCTAAAACTTTAAAGAAGCCGAAATTTTTGGGGTGTTTTTTTTTTTTGGGGGGGGGGAGCTATGAAGGTAGGGTGTCTATTTTTCGAAGCGGAACACATCCAAATCAGGTGTAGTACGCCACTTGTCATATTCACAAAAAGTACAATGATGAATTATAGCTCTTCCCAAAGTCAAATCCTAGAACCGCCACTGTATATAAATATATTCAATGAATGAAATCCCAATGTAATGATGATACGTGACTTACGTTTCCATTCGTGTCCTCAATGACCATTAAAATCGGGCTCTCGACATTGGCCATTTTCCGGTAAAGGCTTGCTAAGCTGTAGCCGTGTTGGCTGGTGCTGAAAACGAGGGTCCAATGGTAGCCTACGGCCCTCGCTGGCAAGTGTTTAGAGAGTTGCAACCTGTGCTCTTCAGTTAATATTTCCGTGGTCCCAATCAATTCCGGGGGCACAATTTCTGCGTCCAAAGAGCTGTTTGCGTATAATGCCCGCATCACCTCATCTCCCACTGTCAGCGACTGAAAAATTTACTCGTCTTGTAACTTAACAACGATTTCATGATCCATGAGTCAAATAACACGTATAAATGGTTCTAAAACACGATTCTTCTAGTGATTATTGAGTTTCTAAGCCGCTACGAAACTTGGGTGGATTCGCAACCTCGAAAATTTCGGAAAAGTCGATTATTTATTACGTGAAAATTAAAATTTAAAAATCATAAATTGAAATTGAGGTTAGGAATCCACGGATGTTCCAGGAGATTGAGATGAATTGCAATTTCTTTTTAATGTGGAACAGTTGGTTTTTTGCATAGTGGGTTTGCTATTGAGATAAAAGTTTCTTGTTTTCTTTGATAATATTGCATTTATAGAAAGATATTTGAAAACTGTTTTCTCACTATAACAAATTATTACAGAAAATCATAGATCTTGAAAACTTTTATTTGCGAACCATTTTTTTTACTTCTTTCTATAAAACTGGAAGATCATAAACTTTATGGTACACTAGAAATAAAATAATGATTTTTTACACAAAACTTTCAGTCATTGAAAAATTCAATACAGAGTTGAATTTTTTTACAACTGAGATTTTTTGTGCTCTAAGCAACGAAATCGTAAATAAATAGAAAAACAATATTATTAACACTTTCAAGCAACAAAAATAAATTTCACTAAGAGAAATTTGTTCTTCAACAAGTAGTCAAACGAAAAATAACGAAAATTGTTCGAAATTCGAGATTTTTGGGCCTCTTCAAAAATCTGGGCCCTGGGAAATATCGCGTTTTTCCACCCCTTTTCTCAACGGCCTTGAACTTTTAAGACAAAAGTTCAAAACACGTATATAGCAAAACGACTATGAAAAAAAACTAACAAGCAAAAAAATATGTATTTAAACAGATTTTTTCCTAAAAATGTCAGGAATGGTCCAAAAAATGAATGGTACATTCAGGTACAAAAAATGATGGTTTTAGTGTCTCCAAGGTGCCTCATAAAAAAAAAAAAAAATAAAAAAAAATATGAAAACTATTGAGAATCAAATTAAGTTGATACAAAATTATTAGCAATGATTAAAATAACACCGTTTAAATTATAAATGATAAGCAGTTTTTCTTATAATATTAGGCACCATGAAGTAACACATGGAATTCATTAAACTATGGAAAATCTAAAGTGCAAAAACGAAATGTTCTAAACAATTCTAAGTCCAAAACTAAATCGAAATAAACCATGTTTCTGGGTGCTAATGTTTTTTCGCAGTATATCTTCATGAAATTGTAGTGTTACAATGTTTGTTGGAATGACGAGCATTAGTGTAAAATAGCAAAATGTGAAATCTGACAAAATTACCTTCTCCATTTTACCCACATAAAGTGTTTCATTTCATGTTGTTAGTATCGAAATGCAGATATATTAATGCTCGTTTTCTCTTTTTTTATCCGGATTTTAGAATTAAAAAAAATTTGATAATGCAATCCCAAACTTTTTTTTTTTGCAAAATGTGTGGTATTTTTTCTTACACATTCCGTAGTTAAAACTTTGGACATGTAAGATTTTAGAAAGCTTTCAGTATACTTTTTAGAAAGACTTTTGAAAGCTTTCTGAAAGATGCAATATTTCAAACGAAAGCTCTCACAAATGTTTTTGAAAGGTAACGTGCCGATTGAGCTTCATTTAAAAAAAAAGGTAAAACACAATTTTTTAAAATAAAGAATGGTATATTATTCTACAAGTAGGTAATGCTCGTCCATATGTCAAACTTTGAGGTTAGAATCGAATAAAATTCTTTTATTTCAGTAGACAATATAAATCACTACTTTTCACGGCAGCATAATTCCTGCCAACAACTTTATCATTGGTCCAATTCCCGATTGCGTCATATTGTCTTTTAATTATAAATATTCCATGCCGTGTTATTGTTTACCGTTCACTCATTCAACGATGGCAGCGGCGAGTTTATAGAAAACTCGAGGAATCAATTCAGCGCTCGTCAACCATTTGATTTCCCGGGAAATGTCGCGCGCTTTTCCGATTTTACGAACCGCTAGAAAGACTTTCATGAATTTCATGTCAAAGAAAAGACAATTAATTTTTCATTAATTTGCGGATCTTTTGAGGATGACGAAAATTTCGTTTCATAAGGTTTCGAATAATTCATTCATGTTGAGAGTGATTTTTGTGCACTGCATTTTCTTTTTTTACGGCAAAAATTCGGAAAATTCTGAACGAAAAGTGCGGGAATCTCCGGAAAATCCGAAAGGATCCTTGTTTCTCAATCAATCTTCGGAAGCGAGGCCGCGCGCTGATGCCAGCTGGCCCTGTACTCGATTACAACTTTTACGGCAGAGCGCGGAATTATTATGCGAATCTCGAGATAAACAAATTCTATTTATAACTCGTTTGTCGTTTTCCGTTTTTTGTTTCGGTAATTGAACTCTACCTGCAACAACGCGAGTTTTTTAAATCATCTCATTAAAAACCACGCAACTGAAAAGTAAGGGGAGAGGGGGGGGGGAGAAAAGGACAGCAACTGCTTTCCAGGAATTTCGTATTTATGAAAATACGTATTAACTCCTCTCTCTAATTATATCTAAATGATATTTTTTGTATTTGTCGCAAATCGTAAAATGTTGCTATATATAATATAAATAATCTAAATAATCTAAATAATGAATAAAATGTATAAAAATAATAATTTATAAAATAACATCAATAAATTAATATTATATAAGAATCTATAAATATAAATAATAATAAAATATAATAAATAATATAAATGATCAAATAACTGTTAAATATATACAGGATATGTTTCACAGATATTTTGTTAAATATATCTTACAATCAGTGTTGATAAAAATATGCACGGAAAGCAACTAAAAAAGCATGCAAATATTCATGGAAAATTGCATAAATACGCCATAAAATATTAACTGAAAATCATTGTTTATTATCTTCAAAAAAAAATTCACATATTTGATATTCAAAGTATTTTTTGCACAATTTTCTATCATTTTTAAAAGTGCGGAAATTTCGAAAATAACATTTATTATTGTTACTATTATCATGATCGTTGTTATTTTATCCGTAAACAATTTTTTTCTAGTAATTTTTAATCATTTTCAAAAGTTCGAGAATCGAAAAAATTATATAATAATTAAACCGTTCAAGCTAACTTATTTTCGAAACTTTAAACATTTTTTGAAATTTAGAATGTATTTTAAAAGTATCTCAACATTTTTATTTAATTGTTCATTTTCTTGCAATAGTGTACAAATTTCTATAGCAACATATTATAAGAATTATTTTCATTAATGGCATCGTTCTTATTACCACACAATATTTTTTTTTAAATTTATTTATTATTTTATTTATTAATTTTCTATTTTACATGTATATTTATTATATATTTTATATAAATTTCTTTTATATTATTATTATAGAATGTTTTTGAATGATTATAAATATTATTTGTTTATTTTTTCATTACGTAACAATATTATAAAACTGGTTTCAAAATTGAAACACCTTTAACTTTGAAAATTTTCACAATATTCCGTGTTTTCGATGATTATTAAGAACATGCGAATGTTTTTCGAGCTTTTTATTATCTTTTTCAATAGTGATAGAATAGCAAAAATTATTAAAGAATTGTACGATTCACGCTAGTGTTTTATTCAATTTTGTATAATTTCCTGAATTCAAAATGATTTTTGAAAATACCTCAACGTTTTTCAACATAACACATTATTTTTCAAAAGTTTTCACAGGGTACTAAGTTTTTCATGATTTACGATAACATGAAAAAGTTTTTCTAGTAATTTTCCACAGTTTTCACAGTTGTAATCATTGAAAAATTGATTTAAAGTCATTTCCATGATCATTTAACATTTGTAATATTTATTTTTTGAAATTTTTAATCTTTTTCCTAGTTTTTGATAATTTATGAAAAATTTTTTTCTGTGTAAAACTTATGACAAAATTTGTTGTTTTTTTTTTCAAAGTTTTTTACTCAAACAGAAAAAAGTCTTTCTAAATTTTTCAGGTTATTTGTATTTTTTACTTTCAGTTGATGACTATATTTTCAGAATTTCCTTTGTTCTTTATTTTCAATGTTAATATTTTTTAAATAGAGATTTTTAATGAGATTTTGCAAAATATTATGTTAAACATTTGATAGATAATAATATTTTATATCATTAATTTTTTTTATAAGATTTTCAAATTTTTTATAAAAGTATAACTGGTTTTTATAAGAAATTTTTTTCTTATAAGGTTTTTACAAAAAGGTTTTTATAAAAAGGTATAAATCTGAAGGTTAAGTCAAGGTTTTAAAAATTTTCATTATAAAAATGTTATAAGGTCGACTCTATAAAAAACGGAATTCCTATAAGAAATATCTGATTCTTAAAAGAATTTTGCCATTTTCTATAAAAACCAAAATCGCAAAATTTGAAAAAAAAAAATTATGCACAACAGATAGCATCCCTAGAAATCAATACAAATTCGAGATGATCCTTAAAATAGCAAGAATATTGAAAAGATAAATGAATCAAGAGTTTTTAGAAATGATACACAAAGATTCCACGAAAAATAATAATATATTAATGCCAAAATTCTTTGATAACTCAAAATAAATACTTATATAATAATCTTTTGGATTTATGAGTCCTCCCCCTTTTATCAAAAATTCCATTGCAACTTCCTTAAATCCTAATTATCATAAACTATTACGTCCTCTTTTACTTTCATTAGCGTTGATTACACTATCATCGGAAGAGCAAAAAATCACGATTTTGTCGCACGTGTGTTCCAATGATTAAATAGCGGTAATGATTTATTAGCGCGCGGGGAAAAAAAGTGTCAGGGGAATGTCAATAACAGGTGGAAAAACGTTGAGTGTCGGCGAGTGGGAAATCGCATTAAAAACGGTTTATCTCGTCCAAAAGGAGCAATAATTTGCATTTATAATTGCTATGAATGTTGGTTGACAATACAATTATTTGGATATTTATGAAAAATCCTTGACTTTTTTCCAGAAATCTTATGAATTTTAGCAACGTTTTCAGAATGATTTTTTTTTTTTTTCATTTGGGACTTTTGAGAATCATTTACATAACTACTCCCGTGAATTGTGAAGCTCGTGATGATGATTCGGAATTAAAAATTCTTAAATTACTTTTGAATTTTTAATTCAGCATTGTTATTGCTATGTCGATATTGTTTTTTTCATAAGGCGAGAATACGCATAATACAAATTTCTTGACGAAGATTATACAAAGTAATTGATTTTTTAGAAAATCATAACAATAATTTATTCAACTCGAAAAAAAATGTTAATATAAATATGAGTTATTTGACGTTTAATGTAACCATTTATAAATTTTTTAATAAATTTTGAACTTAAAATTAATTATTTTTTCACATAATTTTTTATTTGGAATTACTTATTTTTTTATTTAATTTTTAACTTCAAATTATTAAATTTTTTATTAAATTTTGAATTTAAAATTTTACAATTTTGTATTAAATTTTTGATTATAAATTGTTAAATTTTTCACTTCATTTTCAATTTTCAATTATTTATATTTTATTATATATTCAATTTTAAACTATTGAATTTTTCATAAAATTTATAATTTGATATTCTTTTTTTTTATGAAATTTTTAATTTTAAATAATTTAATTTTTTATTCAATTTATTTAAATTGAATGATTTAAGATTTTATTTGATTTTTAATATAAGAAAAAATTTAAAAGAAAAAAAATTTCAATTTTCAAAGAATATAGTTGTATTTTAAATATAAATTTTATCCGAAAATCACTCGAAAACTCTACTTTTGATAAACTCTATAAATATGACGTAAAATAAAATTTCATAAAATTTTCCTTTGTTCCCATTTTTTTTTAAATTTACATTCTTGTTCATATCAAAATCTATGACTCAAAAAACAAAATCATTGGGAAACCCAGGAATTCGTAAAAAAAACTCCAATCTTTCGTTCTCGACGTGCGAATAAAAGAAAAATTTGCGCGATAACCCGTGATAACACGACGAAAGATTATTTTTACACGGTTCGTGAGGTTATCGCATTTTCCAGAAAGAAAATTATTTTCACGCGGAAGACAAGTGCTTTTCCTCTTTCGATTTTCGTGTTACTGGAAAAATTGGGAATTTTTCTCATCGGTGCGATAAATTTCTTCTGATTTTCTTACAATTCATCATTTCATGATTTGTTGAATAATGGGCTAATTCTAAATGTGTTTCCGTGATAAGAAGGAGCAGCGAATAATGTTTTCATTTTTCATATTGTTTTTGCAATGTTTGAAGAAACGATAATCGTTACGTTATCAGTATCACTGTTTGGGATGTGTTTTTGCAGTGCACGCGTTATCAGTAATCGCCACCAGCCAAGATGATAAGAGCTGACATCTGAGGTTTGGTTAGTGTTGAATTCGGGGAAATTTGGAACTCAAAAACTTTGAGTTCTCAGACGACTGTAAAAACACGTCTTAATTCCAATAAAAATTTTTTTTTTTGAGATAATAATTTATTTCGTTCCAATATGCAAATGCAATGATTATTCAATTGATTTTAGGTTCTTCTTAAAATACTCGACATTGCACAATCATGAATTTTATGCACGCCCATTAGCGTTTTTTGTGAACTGCAAAAAATCACGTGCCATCATTACATGTATACTTTGACCCAATCACAATTCATTCGACTCAAACCTTGTCGAGCCAAGAAAAAAAAACGTTGACATTGTTAAATAGTTTTTTCTCAATTCTTAGTTTCCTTTTGACAGTTCGTCTGATGTGTATAAGTTACATAGAGAAGAATCGTTTTCGGACAGTTGTAGCTAAAACAGTGTCATTTGTTCGTTTGATAGAAATAAAATAAGTACGGAAGGTCAACGTAGGTTTTGCTGATTTTAGAAATAAAAAAAAAACGAAAAACATTTAATTTCGTATTTTTTATCAATTTTAGAGAAGAAAATGGTGTAGTTGCCACAACCATATTATCAGTAAGATTTGACTGAATAATTTTTATGGTTGGTGCGACCGCTATTTTTGCAACACATGTTATATATACGCTACATCGTATATTATTATAATTTTCATGTGATAAGAATGAGAAATTTATTATTTATTTATCATTATTTTTAAATTATGAATGAGTTATGCGAAGTATGGCTGGCTGTGAAAGGTTCAAACATTTGAAAATAAAATCGCAAAATCGAATAACTATTAAATTTATTCAGATATTTAGTTGAATATATCATATAGTCAGAATTGATAAAAAATTGCAGGAAAAACAATTAAAAAATGCATGCAAATATACACGAAAAATGATATAATTATGCCGAAAAAAATTAATTAAAAATCATTGTTTATTAGAACAAAAAAACTTTTGATAATCAAAGTATTTTTTTACAATTTTCTATTATTGTCAAAAGTTTGAAAATTTCGAAAATAACATTTATTTTTGTTACCATTATTATGATCGTTGTTATTTGATTTTTAAACAATTTTTTTCTAGTAATTTTTCATCATTTTTAAAAGTTCGAGAATCAAAAAAGATATGTAATAATTGAACGTTTCGAGATTATTTGTTTTTCGAATTTCTAACATATTTTCGAATTTACAATGATTTTCGAAAGTATCTTAGCATTTTTGAAATACTTGTTTTTTTTTTCAATGGTGCAAAAATTTCTATAATACCTAACACAGTATAATAATTTTTTTCATTATTATTATCGTTGTTCTTTATGTGCCATAATATGACAATACTTGTTTAAAAATTCAAACAACTTTATATTTAAAAATTCTCACATCATTCCGTGTTTTCAATGATTTTTAAGAACATGCGAATGTTTTTCTAGTATTTTTTATCTTTTTCAAAAATGATAGAATAGCAAAAATTATAAAATGTTTGCTAGATTCAAGCTCGTGTTTTTCTTAATTTCGAATACTTTTCTCGATTCGAAATGATTTTTGAGAATAACTCAACGTTTTTCAATTTCATTTTCATTTTCGAAATTTTTTACAGTGTACCAAGTTTTTGATGATTTTTGATATAATATAATAGCATGTGAATGTTTTCCAGTAATTTTCCATATTTTTAAAAGTTGTAAATATTGTAAGAATGATTTAACGTCATTGCCATGACGGTTTAACATTTGAAAAATTGATTTTCTAAAATTTTGAATATTTTTTCTAGTTTTTGATGATTTGTGAAAATTAAGACATAAATTATTTTTCAGTATATTCTAATTTGTTTAAAAAATCTTAAGATTACAATGTTTGATCAACATATTATTATCACAATTATTGTTTTTGTTATATCGTCGTTACCTATTATACAAAAATTTAAAAAAAAATAAACGATTCAAGCTCGTGTTTTTTCAAGTTTCGGATGCTTTTCTGAATTCGAAATGATTTTTCAAAACACCTCAACGTTTTCCATATTTATTTTCAAAACTTTTTACAGTGTACCGAGTTTTGATGATTTTTGAAAACACGTGAATGTTTTTACAGTAATTTTCCATAGTTTCCAAAACTTCAATAATTGAAAAAATGATTTTACGTGATTGCCATGATGATTTAACAATTGGAATATCAATTTTCTGAAAGTTTCAATCTTTCTTGGAGTTTTTAATGATTTATAAGAAGATAGAAATGTTTTTTTAAAATATTCGAATTATTAATTATAGTGACAAAATTACAGTGATTGATTAACATATTATCATCATTATTGTTTTCGTTTCATCGTTTTTACATACTATACGAAAATTTTAAAAAAACTGAACGTTTCAAGCTCGTGTTTTTTCAAATTTTTGGATATTTTTCTGAATTAAAAAATTTTTTTTTTAAATACTGTAACGTGTTTCAAAATATTTATTTTCAAATTTTTTTACAGTGTACCGAGTTTTTGATGATTTTTGATAACATGTAAATGTTTTTCCAGTAATTTTCCATAGTTTTCAAAATTTCAATAATTGTACAAATGATTTAAAGTCATTTCTATGATGATTTAACAATTGGAATATCAATTTTCTGACATTTTTAATCTTTTTCCGAGTTTTTAATGAATCATAAAAATTACAGAAATTTTTTTCCGGCATATTGAAATTTTTTTAAATAATGCAAAAATTTCAATTATTAGTATTATTGTTTTAGATTTATAGTTGTTGCATATTATAAAATATCAATAGATTTTATTATACATATAAATTTATGTACTTAATCGTTTTTTCACAGTCATTTTCAAATAAATTACAGGATAAAACGGAGGTACTGATATTAAGTGAATTTTCCGATATCTTGCCCTCCAATATTTTAAAATACACTGATAAACTAACTTAATATTTTTAAAATCGCGTTGAATGCATTAGAAACGAACCTAACGGCAAGATCTGCACCTATTGTTTTTCAGTAATAATAAAATACCTTAATACTCCGGGTGGAAAATTTCCGCTCTATTTTTCCTCTTCATCACGACTCGCTTTGAAATTAATTTTCGCGAAACACGGATTTCCCGGCTTTATTGCAATAATAAAACGTTCTCGGATAGGTATGTGCGTGACTCTCGAAATTCAAATTAGGCGTTTGTTTACATTCCCTGATCCGAACTCATAATATTCTTGGAGAATTTTGCGCGAGCGTACGAGCGTTGTCGAGTTTCCCATCAGAAATGCAAATTAATTCAAACCCAGCGCAAATTAACTCTAGATCAGTAATAATGCAGTGGAGTATAGGAAGGGCAAATTTGTCCGTCAATACGCGCTTTTCTGACGCCATACGTGAGTTCGCAATTCCGGAGGATTATTTAATCATTGAGGAGTCACATCAAAAAGCTACACTGTAAAAAAAAATTCCAAATCTCAGTTTCAATTAGTAGAATTTCACTAATTATTACTGGAATTTCACCAATTGAAAAAGAGAAATGTGAGCCACTAAGATCAGTGAAAAATCACTAATTGAAATAGTGATTTTAGTTACTAATTGAATTAGTAATTTATGACTAAAGAAATGATTCAATTATTACTTTCAAACTTTTACAATTGCGATTACGTCAGTTAAAAAAATTCGAATTACATAAAATCAAAATCACGTTTCAATAGCACTGATTAATGGCATATAAAAATTTCCAAATCAATTAGAATTAAACTTGAAGTTGGCTTTTGTGAAATCGATCGTTTTCGAAAAAGTTTCGCGGTTTTAAATGCAGTATTAGCTTTCAATGCGTTATTTACTCGCACTTTTTCGAAAACGCCTTTGTCACTAAGAAAACAATAGAAATTAACTTCCGCCTGTAAGTGCGAATTCCGGTTGGCAATCAGATTAAGGATTGAAAATCGCGATCGAACGTAAATCCAACGTGTCGTAATTACGAAACCGCTATCGCAAACTCAAAGGTTGCCCGAGGCGTTCAATATTTCGTCTCCAAATATTTGAATAGGCACTATAAATAGAAATTATCTATCACTCACGGTGGAGATTAATTTTGCCGAATCTAGAAATTTTCCCTGGTAGTGTTGAATGTTTTTGTTTTTTATGTGATTTACGTTTTCATCTATAATGCATCGAAATAGTTTTTCTAAAGATAGATATCGCTCTAATTCAGTGTTTTTGTGGTTATGATGTAATTGTGGATGGATTTAAAAAAATAATATATACATATATATTCTTATGATAACTAGATATATGATAAGAAATGATAAATGATGAAGTGGAAAATTACAGCTGTATATACAGAAACAAAAAAATTTTTATTACAAAAATATAAAAAATTTGCCAATGAAAGACTTGAAACTTATAGCCCATATACGTAAATAATTTCGCATTATAAAAAAAATATAAAGTGCCTCCTTTTTAAAGAAAGTATATGCATTTCACTGCAGATTTAAGGTATTAACTATAAAACTTGTTTTCAATGAAATGATAATTGATAAAATGGTGGGTAATATTTGTAGTATATGTAAGTAAAAAGTGAAGAATAAATGACTGGAAGATAACTGGCAGAAATTACTGAATAAATTAAAAGTGAAATAAAAAATCAGTTATAATAAATCAATTATTATCAAATACATAAGAAAAATAAAAGTGATAGAATAATTTTATGAAAAATATTACAGACACCAAATTTTTTCACCATAAAAAAGTGTAAAGTACCTTTTTTTCCAAAAAAATTTTATAGATCAATTATTCAATTACAATTTTTTCATGAAACGCAAATTGGAAATAAATATATAATATAATTTTTTTTATATATAAACTAATATAATAAGAGAATAAATAAATAAACTACTATTATTAATTTATGAAGAAAAACAAAGTTATCAGAATTAAAAAAAAAAAAAGTTACAGAAACCTAATTTTTTTACAATAAAAAAGTGTAGAGTATTTTTTTTTTCTAAAATAAATTTTATGGATCAAATATTTAATTAAAATGTTTTCATGAAACAAAAATTGAAAATGAGTATAAATAAATATATAAAAAAATTTTTTATATAAATAAATATTTAAAAAGTATACATAAATAAACTACTATCATTGATGTATGAAGAAAAACAAAGATATCAGAAAGTTATTATTATTTTTTTTTAATTACAGAAACCAAATTTTTTTACAATAAAAAAGTGTAAAGTATCTTTTTTTTCCAAAATAAATTTGATGGATCAAATATTCGATGACAATTTTTTCATGAAACGAAAATTGAAAATAAATATAAATAAATGTATAAAATATTTTTTTTATATATAAATAAATATATAAAAATTAATAATAAATATACTACTATTAATAATTTATGAAGAAAAATAAAGATAGCAGAAAAATTTTATTAAAAAAATTACAGAATCCAAATTTTTTTACAATAAAAAAGTGTGAAGTATCTTTTTTTTTTAAAAAAAATTGATGGATCAAATATTCAATTACAATTTTTACATTAAACGAAAATTGGAAATAAGTAAAAAATTATGAATCACAGACATTAAAATTCAAATTTGTTACGTAGAAACAAAAAATTTTCATCGTGAAAAAATATAACATTCTTTTTCTTTCTGAAAAATATATAAAAACTGCTTTGCCAACTTGATTACTCGAACATTCAACAAACTCACTAAGGAAATGATGATATTGATAGTGAGTGATGATGTAAAAAATGACAAATGAAGATGCCATATTTCAACACTGAAAAAACCTGTAATTTTTTGCTATTCAGCAAAACGCTAACTTTTCTTTCTCAGAAGTGGGTTTTTCTTGTTTTCTAGGGAGACAAAAACCGATAACGCGAATGATAATGTTATCATTACTATTATGCAATAAAAGTAAAGGATCCTGAAAATATTCTTTCTACTTAAATTATCTAAAAAAAAGTAAAGAAATTTTTTTAGACTTTTTGCAAAATTTTCGATTGTTATTTAGACAGGAAAACCATTTCTTCGAATTTCATAAGAAAAAGAAGTATTAAGTTAATCGAAAAATGAAGAAAATTTAAGGATTTTATAAAACTTTTTGCAGATTTCATGGACATTTAAAAACTGTCAAAAATTCAATCATCAACATTTTCGAAAAGAACTTGAAATGAAAAATTTTGTTTTACATCCAAGAAACCGAGAAAATTTTCCGATTCCGACAATTGACTTATCTCTAGACGATATACCGTCAAACAAAAACAGCTCTTACTCGTTTTCAAGACTACGAACGTAGCATATTTTTTTACTAAATAAAGAAAGTTCTAACGAAAAGGAGTTTTAAAATGATGTACAAAATGTTTAAACAAATTCTATATAAATTTGAAATTTCATTTAGTAACAAAACAGAGTTACCGTAAATACCCTAGACAAATGGCATAAAACGTATGTAATAGTCGAACAGTTTTCCATTTCCCCGTATGTCCAGGAAAAGGGGGGAAACCTTTTCCTCGACAAAAATCGTCACTATTTTTGTTTTTGAAAACTATTTAAAGGAGCTCAAATAAGTAACGCCGTATCGTGCAGCGCGTTTTGACATTAAATTGGGATTTCTACTGGAAAAACCCAATCGGGAATAAAAGGCAATCTGAGAACTGTAAATGTATTATCAAATACATTATTGATTGTTTTTCAATGGAAGTTAGATTCATGATGTCGAAACTATTCGGTTTTAAAATGTGAATGATAATTCTGTCTGTTTTTGAGCAGAATGATGAAAGTTGAATAAAAAAAAAACTTTATACATAATACGTCACGCACTTTTTAGCCATTTTTGACCCCTCCCTCCCCACGAACGTCATTTGATAATTGTTTTGCTGACTCAAAAATAAAAATTATTTTTTTTTCAGAAGAATTTTTCTTTAACGAAATTCTAACTATCGATGTTTGGCTATAATAATTAACTATGCATTGGTAATAATTGTCAACTTACGTAAAAAACAAAAAAAAGTTCATTCGTCTTCACCAAATTACACTCATTCTTAACAAAAATTTCGTAGATGGATTCACAAATATTGTGTTTTATCTCATTTTGCATGCATAGTGCAAAAAGTTTTGTGTTGCTAACATTTTATACCATCTTAAATCAAAAAATTTTGCGTGATATGCTGACAATATGAGTAGAGAATAAAACAATATCTGCGAATCCATTCTCAATTAGGAATTTGATTACTCACATTATCAAGTGCCCTGTTCAAGTTTAGTTTGTTTTTCAAAAAATTGAAAAAGTCGCTTAAAAACTTAAAATAAGCCATATTGTTTTTGACTGACACTTGCTGCTTGGTTCTGAGTCACACTCAGTGTTGAAAAAATGGACGAATATCATGTAGACATATCAAAAATGACGAAACGAATTCGTAAATCACGTTCATCCGTTCAGTCATTGTATTAATTGTAACTAACAAACCTGTAATTTAGGTATAAATAGACTACTGTTCATTGAACAATGTGATATTTTTAGAAAATAAAAGTTGCGCATTCAATAATTTCACTTGTAATTGAAAAGGCTACAAGATTTTAAAAGAAAAAATTAAAAATAAAAAAAATATGTTTCATTTAAAGTGTTAAAAATGTTATAATATTACTTATAAAACTAGTTTCCATTAATTAGTTTTTCAGACTAATTTGAAGTCACTGATAATTGGAAATAACTGTCACTTATTTTTTAAATTAGGCGTTATCTAAATATTAGCAAAAAATGTGTTTTTCAGTTCTTTTTTCAGTTATTGCTAGAAATTTCAACAACGATTGCATTTCTTACCATAAAATTTACATCATTCGAAAGTACACTTGTTGTAGGTTTACGACGATACATTGTTTTTGTTATGAAAATAGTAGTTTATGCATTGTAGGCCTCGAAAGTCGAAAAAAGTGCATATACAGAGTGTAGCGAAATCCCCGTGCCAAAAAATAATGCAATATTTTTTTTTTTGAATTTCAATTGACGTTAAGTCAAAAAGTTCTTTGCCATTCTTCAAAAAACTCAAAATCAAAAAAGATATTCCTGTTTAAAATTTAACGAATCTGATTCGTTGAAACTTTAAAAAAAAAAAAATCTTTTTTGATTCAAATTCAAAAAGGAATATGTGGTTCATCTATGTTACTGTATAAACATAAGTGATTTTGAAAAAAAGTTGAAAATTGCATTTATTCAAGTTTCTATACCTGTAACTTATAAACTACTATTTTATTGATAAAAAAAGTATATCGTCATAAGGCTAAAAATCATAATTTTTATGGTTATAATGCTGTAGAAAAGTTTCTTAAAAAGTGCAACACTGAGAAAAAATATTGTAATTATTACTATACTGTATAGTAAATGGAAATTACTCAGACATATTGTATTTTTTGCTAAATAAAATAGTAATTTTTGCAACACTATATCGTAAGTATTGTCTGGTGATATCGTTGCAATAAATGAATTTTGTCACAAAAATTCCTTTACACATTTCGTTTTTTACTATACATTTCGTAATTTTTACAATTCCATATTGAACTCTTAACTTACTAATATTATTAATAAACTGAATGACAAAGTAAGATACAATATTGGAAAAACTCGAAAATGTATGTCAAATTTTACTATATACAATGAATGTTCACCATGCATATTTTACATGTACAATTTTTTCTCTTTATACATGAAATATCATATTTTACAAGCTGAAAAACAAGTTATAAAAGTTGAAATATAATATTACATGATCTACTATATAAAAATATTAGATTCTTGGTAATAGTTAAGTAAGTATTAAAATTCGTATAGTACGATTTGCATATTATGTATGTTTATAAATTTTCAAAACTGTATAGGAAAAACTGTAATACATATCGTAATTCATACAATATGACGATTTTGAAATAATATTGTAAAAATTGCAATGTATCTGGCAAAAAGTGCAATATTTTTTCCTTTCTCTGATCTAACACCGGCATTCCATCAAGTAAAAACAGCTCTCGTCTATTTCGAATACCACAAACATAGCGCCCACCTAAATTTAGACTCAAGGAAAGCCGCGAAAAAACCATATCCCAGAATCTCTAAATAATTCTTCCTCCATCGCGCTCAATAGGAACCCGAAAGCCTTCACCAAAAAAACGAAAAATTCCATTTACCGAGAGCATGTCAGACGTATGGATCAGAACATAAGTCAAAGTCGAAGCAGTCGCCATTTTGCCCATTGTTACACCAAAAGAGTGTGAGACAATTCAGGAAATATATCTCCCGGCGAGATAACTTTTTTCAAAATGCGCTTTTGCGGAGCCGAAACGAGTGAGAACCGTTTCGTGAAACGCGCGCTTCGACACTGACTTGGGATTGCTCTCGAATGTGAGCATCCAAGAAAAACCCATTGAAAATAAAAGTACAACGCGTGTTTCGGATCACGGGCCTTTCAACAAAAAATGTTGTGCCTTGCGAAATAGTGCCTTTCTCCCGCGTGTTTCCGTCTCTTTTCGGGACGTATGTTTTCACTCTACCCTCGTGCGTCATTCGCGCCTTGCACCAAACCAAGATCAAGGAACTTGGCCGGCCTCGGGGACGACGGATTTTGAGACCCGAAACGTGTACCCGACGAGGCTTGGTAGTTTTTTCAAACAGGATTATCCTGGCGCCAAGTTATTTTCGGACGAAGGTGAACTGTAATTGCGCGAGTTTCGGTAGTTTTTTATTTTTTAGTAAGAGGAGTTGGCGAATGAAAAAACTACTTTATTTATGGAACTTGCACGTCCGAGAATGAAACTCAACGTAATTTAGAACGCAATTTCAGAAGGGTGACCTTTATAGAGGGCCGAAGATTAATGTTAATAAACAACAACGAGCGCATTAACGGACAATGGAAAAATGCAAGTTCTACTTGCGTAACTTGGTTGAAATCTTCAATTGAATTCCGCGAGATTTCGCTTCGGGATCGCTGTTGCAAAAAGCCCTTCCGAGGAGATCAGACAGAGCTCGAAAAGTGCGAACGCGTTATTGAGAAGTGTCAAGGGAAGAAACTCGGTTTTACAATGAAACGCAATTTCATTTCGTCGCGAAAACGGGACAGCGCTTCCAGTATTAGGTTTAATATGGCGCTTTGACGGGGAAAATATCCCTTCGGCGATGGACATCGCATGAGAGAATTTCTGGTTTTATGTTTGCTTTGAGTATTCAGGGAAGTCGAGAAAATAGAGAAAAAATTGACTGTTTATTCTAGTTTTTCTATAGTAATCACAACATGAGGATGAAATAGCAGAAATTAGACTCTTTAAAAGTAGCTTACATTCTTTTAAAAACACTTCGTTTATAATCAATTATTTTTCTATCTTAAGAAAAGTTAAGGGCATGGGGCCCTTCCACCACTTTCATTTCTATTCCCACCACCGTCGCAACGTTTTTTAAGGATTTTTCCGTGAATTCACGATGTTTTCGAAACATCATTTTGCACTCATACTAAAGACAAGTAAACAAATTCCGCTATGTAGAGTTTTTTCGAAAAAACATCGAAAAACTGTTCTAATTCGTGTTGTGCTGTGAGAATGACCTTGA